>JAUZND010002400.1:0-12879 GCA_034780555.1 Coelogynopora nodosa
ATATTATTTAATTTATAAATCATCAGCTAGAAAAATATTATGTATATTTCTATTAATTTTATGCCTTGATATTATTGACCTGAGTATTCTATTTTATAATATATTTCACTCTTATAATTTATACGTTTATCTTTTAATACTACATGATTTTAATTAAAAAAGACTAAAGACAAAATATATGATAATAATATAAAATAAACAATATTAAAAAAATATTTTGACTTTAAAGTCTTCGTCAGTTGAATGCTGAAATAGATAAAATTAAAAAAATAACATTGGTTTTCCCAGTCAGGAATTTTGTAGTGAAAAAAATGTGGCAACCCTGGAAAGATATTTTTATTTGTATTTGGTTAAAAATTATTATTTGTACTCTTTGTCTTAATTAGTACTTGTAATTTCAGTTGAATCTGAGTTTGAAATGGCAGTAAAGATATGTGAAAATTTAATAAAATTGTATATGCTCTAATCATTAAAATGAAATAGATACTGAGTACTTGGAATGAAAATAATTATAAATTTACTTACCATCCAAACCAGGCATTTTCAAATGATTGATTTTATAAAAATTTGTAACTGTTGTATTCACTCTACTAATGCCTTGCAAAACTTTAACATTATTATTTTATTTTACCTCTTTTAAATTTTATTAATGTGACAGTTTGCAAACTGTCAGAATTCAATACATTAAATTTTTTTTTTAATTTAATGAACCTATTTTTTATGACATTTCATTAAAATAGCAAGTTCTGAGATAATCTGACTCTTCAATAATATATTCAAATTTACTTTTGTAGCATGACAATATTAATGATAATAATTAAATTTGGAATTCAGAACAATGTAGCCATAGGAATAAATTTATATGGTAAGCATAGGTAATCTTGGAACTTGGTCATACTACCATACTAAATTTGAATTTAATATAGAAAAGAATGGGCTATCTCGGAATTTGCCCATGTGAAAATTTGAATTTATATATTAATGGTGTGCAAGTTCCAAGATATCCCATTCGCTGGATGATTGCTATGCAACAGATAACATGTAAATATTTTAAAATTATATATAGCCAACTAACTATTGTACACTATTTCTCCTATTTTTCTTTTATTTCTGTAAATACTACAATTATTTGGAGTGACTATGGCTCAGTGGTTAAAGGTTTGACTCATGATCCAGAGGACTGTTCATAAAATTACTCACTTCTCCAGAAATAGGGCCCTTGATCCATTTCTCAATTTAGAGTGAAATTGGAGATAGTTAGAGGAGACAAGAGTGAAATTGGAGTTCATTAGATTAAACTAATTAGAATAAAATAGAGTGGAATCAGAGTTAGTGATTAATGATGACATTTACTATATTTATTGCAATTATATCAAGGGAATATAGGTTATGGGATGGACCATGCCCCATATAGATCAATGGTATGGACCATATCTGAAACACAAGAAAATTATATAATATAGGCTAAGTGGCATAATAGTTCTAAATAAATAGGTATATTTTAGTTAGAGACAAATAGGTAATACAATATTATATATATAGTTATTATACTTCTGGCAGGCATTAAATTAACTAAAATTTTATAAACTTTTATAATATAATTGACTCAGAAAAGTAATTTTTTATAGTATTTATATTTCATTAATTTTTTTATTGAGAGTTAATGTGTAGGTATACTATTTGGTCCCCTTTCTAGAAAATACATGTAAGAGTATTTTTTGTGGTTAATGCACTAGTGCTGCTTGCACTACTTTGACATGGTTTATTTCCAATCATGTTTACATTTTATAGAAGTACTTATTTTACATTGACCAAACTAAAAGGAAACATTTCTGCATATTTAATTGTTTGTGTGACATAATGAAAGATGCTTATCCCATGATACTTACTTGCAAACTTTTATAGTTATAGCATTTATAAATGACAAAATAACATGTATTTTCCATCTTTATTATTACAATATTTTAAAAGTTTTCACTATGTAATTGATGTAAATTATAGTAATTTTGTGTAATTTATTATATTTTATGCCAGTATGAATTAGACATACACTATGCTACAAGAAAGCCTTTGTTGATTAAAATATTACCTTTAATTTGTGTTTGAGTCTTAATAATGTGCATTAATTCTTAATGAGTTCTGTTTAACAATAATTACTTAAAATCATGCATCAAAGTGACAATGTAAGTGGACCACCACTGTCACAGGGACTCTTAGTCTTTTTTGGGGGAAACCTGAAAACTTGCCCATAACTAAAATGTTTCTTAGTATGACCAACTTGAGACAAATATTACAAGTTTTTGGAAGAATCTGCACTTCAAAAGATAGTGACAGACAGATCTTACACACAGACAATAGTATACATCTTTTACCAACATTGTGCATCTGGAACAATATCTTAATGTGTATGTCTTGTTCAATACCAACTAGTTAAAGCTGAACCCCAACAAAACTGAGGTTCTACTATGTGGTTTTACCAATTGTCTGGACAATATAGATGTTCAATCAATCAAAGTGTGTTGCAACTTCATCACCTCAGAGTCTATTTATTAGGTGTCTTAGTGTCACTAGATTCAGATTTGAAGATGGATGCACACATTGAGAACATTTGCAAATAATCATTCCTCTTTCTACATAATCTATAATGTCATATTCATCACCATTTGTCTTCTCTTGAATTGACTATTGTAGTGTTATATGGATGCATGGAAAAATCCCTACATTGTCTACAGTTTGTTCCTGAATTGCAGTGCACATCAAATAAAGGAGGTTTCCAGATGTTGTCATATTTCCAGCATTCTACATAGAGCTTCTCTTTCATCAGCAGATTGGCTTCAAGTTATGCTACCTAATTTTATGTTGCCTTTATGGTACAGCACCTCCATCTATGAGGTTCCTGATAAAATTAGCTTATTCAGCTACTTCATATGTTAAATTGCATCACACAAAAAATGAAATTTAGTATTTAATGTATTTAAGCTTCTTCAACAAGTTTTTGAAGTGTCATGGTGCTGATAGAGCCTTATGCTTCTATGCTCCACATACTTGGAATGCATTTTTTGCATGATGTCATTCCCTAACCAATTTTCCCTTCTCTTCATAGTCTCACCCATTTTCTGCTTGAGAAACCTGTTTCACTCTATCTGTGTATCAACTTTGATATTTTTTGACTTGTTATGAAAGGAATTATTATTAATACTTAATGAAACTACAGCAGATTATATAATTTACTATTTTAAAATCATGTTCTATCTGATTTAGGTGCTGATACCCTGCAGAAAGTGATTGCATTAAACAAGTAGTACCCGTTTAATGACACTGTACTGTATTACAATTTTATAATTTCATATGGGTTTAAATTTGAAACTGAAAATGTATTACACAACATTGAAATACTGTACTAAGTTAGTGCAAGTGCATTCTAAAACATGTAAAAACCTTAGTTACAAATAGTTTGATGATAGCTGTGCATTCTGTGCTGAGTAACTGTTATCATCAAAACATAGTCAAATTCATTTAAACCAACTCAACTAAATTGAACCCCAAATAAAAGGAAGGAAGGAGCCTAATATAGTGTATAACTCTAAATTGATATAATGTTTTATGAAAAATACAATAAATGATCAGGGGCATTAGAACTGGGGTTTGATATTTAGGTTTGGTTTTACCACAAATTGTATACATATAATTATTCCCTATATAGTATTTTATATTTATATTATTATATAAGGTAATCGTGTATTTTTTTCATTGTATGTTTATTTGTTAATTTGCTGGAATTTATTCTTAACAGCTCAACAACAAAACATGTCTGTGTCTTGTGCTGCTCCAGCCAATTTTCCAGATCCCAAGGGTCAGTTTCCAGATGCTTGCAAGCAGGAATATGAATATGTCAAATTTTTGTCTGGAAATTTAGGACAAGTGAGTGTGTGTATATTTCTATGTGATATGATGTCTTTAATATATTGTATGTGTAGTATAGTAGTCTACTTTTATACATGTTCTGAATTCTTTACAAATACATGACATAGTAATGGTAACTAATCATATACCAAATAAAAAAAATTAAAAACAATTGTTTCTTGATATTACTAGATAAATTATAGTCACACTGTTGAATTCAAATATACTTTAATGAGAACAACTGATTCTGTTGACAAAATACTACAAAATACAATTTTTTCTACATTACATTTTCAATATTATATTTTAATGATATTTTATATAACATATTTAGCTCGTTATATTACTGCTACTTCAGTGAATTAGTTAAAGGTTTGTTTTTTGTTGTTATATTTTATTACCAAAATGGACATATGATACATATAAATAAAATTATATAGAGAACATTTTTCATTTGATGCAGATGTAACTGTTACACCAATTAAAATTTAATTGACTGTTATATAATATGACTGATGCAAAATGAGTCACATTTGTGTAGTGGGTGTATCATTCCTATTTTATTTTTGATACACAAAAGTTATCATTTTCTTTCATCCAGGTATTTCTTTTTTTCTTAATAATTTTATTTGATTAATACAATAAAAATAGTATTATGTAGATATAGTGACTCCTGTTTATATATTTATTTATGGGCAGGGTATTTAGTGTATTTAAGTGTATTAAGTGTATTTAGTATATTATTTGCACAATATTAGTTGTAGTCATTGAGTGTCACTTTTGTGTGTTAACCTCATTTAAATAAAAATACAATTAAATGAGGATTGTGGCACACTAAGTAAGATAAATGAATAATACTGTGACAATCTGCTTATTATCATATCTCCTTTCCCTTTTTTTCTCAGGCAACTGGTGCCAGTTCTCAAGTACCCTCTTGTGAACTTATAAGGATTTCAAAGCTGGAGAAGGCTAATGCTGATCTGACAAAGTGTATGTTTTAAATCCTCAAATTAGCTTCCATGTATTGAAAATTGTACTTGTTTGGTCACCTGCAGTTGGTAGAATGTTAATATTGTGTGAGTAAAAATAGAAAGTTACCCACTGAGTGAGTGATGAATATACTGATATAATTATGAATATTTTTTTAAAATTTTGGTATCAAAACGTATTTCAACCCTGTGTATGCCGTTATTAATTTGTCTGATTTTTTCCAATTTCGAAATAGATATGATAAAACATAGGCTACCAATAATATATCATAAAAATATTCTAATGAAAATGTAATTGGCAAAAATTTACTATAAGCATGTAAATATTATCCAATATTAACCTTTTCCTTAATATTATATAATGACATTAAAGAGCCGTGATATAAATTACTGATTAATTTATTAAAGTCATCTATTACTCATATTAAAAATAGTAAATTTGCAGTGACTTATTTGCTGGTAAAATATGTTACATCGGTAACTTTTTGACCGCGTTCGCGTTTGTACAGAAAATGATATTCAATTCTGTTCTTCCTAAATATTCTTTTCTTCCCGTCCACCTCGCAGTGGTCCATGAGTTGTCTGCCCGAGTGGCCTCCTTAGAGACTCAGTTGAAAGGGGGAGCACCGGAATCATGCAAACAGCAGGTTGCCAAGGGAGATTCCAAGGCTCAGGATGATGATGATGTTGACCTGTTTGGGTCCGATGAAGAGGTGAGTTAGATTGGTGTTTGACCTTCACTATTCTAACTTATTCTTTATTGCTCTTCTTTTATTGAAAAATGAAGGGTCAATCATTGTAGTTTGGAAAACTGTTTTTTTATTTAATGTTTTTTGTGGTGTGGTCATTAACTTTTTCGTCTAAATATATAAAAAAATAACATTTCTAATTTAATTTACTTAAAATATCGGGTGGTCTGGCATCGACGAAGGTTTAGTGATAATATTTTAGTTTATCATTTTTCAGAATAAAATCGTAATAGAATGGCTAAGAAAATTGAAAGTGACACCTTTTGGAATTCCGATTAAACTGTTTAGTGTATTTTTAATTTTTTATATGTGGAATTTTTACAGTGACATTTCAAAAAAATTTTTAATAGTTTTTAACATCAATTAGGGAAACTAAAAACCAGGATTTAATCGTGGAGATTTGAAAGGTCACAGAAAATCATATATATGTTTTTTACCAACAGATAACGTCTTAAGGCCTATTCCCAGCAAGCGCGACGTGCCGCAAAAAGTTGAATACATTCATTTCAATGAAACTATTTCCACTGAGCGCAACGCGACAAGGTTAAGTTAAGATAATTAAACTTTTTCTGCGACGAAATAGATATTTCAATACAAACACTATAACAACTGATTAGACATCATTCATACACACGTTCCTGCATATACAATACTATGAAGAGTGACGGAGGGAACCTCCGTATACAGAGTGTATGCATCAGTCGTGGACAAGCAATAGCTACCAGCAAACTTAATTCTCCAATCTATACGTGACACCGGCCTATAGTAGTTAAACAAATACAGTGCGTGGTCTGTTCATATAGATAGACATATCTCTATGGAGCCATAATAGCAAATGGTATTTCGCAGCGTCGCGCTTAGCGGTGACTAAATATTTGTTTGCTGGTTGGCGAGTCTAGTCGCGCTTTATTGGACATGTGCCTTTACAGTTTACAGGAACACTTTTCTGATTAATTAAGTATAATTTGATAATATTAATATCTTTAATCGATTTTAAAAGAGACACAAATATTTTTCAAAACATAGTAATATTTCCAATTGGAATAGAATTATGTCATCATTGCCACCAAATCACGTAACTATTTTTTATAAAAAAATCTAAAAATTGTTGTAATCCGTGTTTGATCTATTTTAGTTTTTATTTTATTCGCATGACATTTCTCCATTGATTGAATACTATATCTGATTTCTATTGAAGGATGACGCAGCTGCTGATAAACTCCGTGAGGAGAGAATCAAGTCTTACTCTGAAAAAAAAGGCAAAAGTAAGTTATTATTACGTGATTATTTCTAAACTATCATATTAAACATTGTTGCAACATTTTGTAATCAATTATTTCAATTGAGTATCATTGTTGGTGGTAATGCCAGCAACGAAATAATAAGTATTAATTAAATAATAAATCAAATTATATATAATTATAATTACTTAAAATATAAAAAATATATTTAAAAAAAAACATCTGCAATTTTTAGCATATGGATTAAGAAAGCTTTAAATTATTGATTATTTAGAAAATTTTATTTTTGAGGTATTTGGTTAATTTGATTTGATCACTTATTTAGTAAATAGGTTACCCTAATCCAACAGCAATGTTTAAAAAAAATTTTTACAGACTTTATTTGATGACTGGGATAATTATATAAATATTCTTCTTCGTTCAGTTAAATAAGGAAAGCAACACTTTCGTATCTCCGTTAATATTATTTAAAAAAACCAAGCAATACATTTGACGCAGAAAACATTATTTCATAATAACGTTTATTACTGCTGTTCTTAGATAGTAGTATGTTCATTTCTTTCCTGTATAATTTTGAGAACTATCATCTCTAAAGTAATTGCTAAATCGTTAGTCAGTACTAATCGGAAATTTGATTATGGAATGTATTTATTAGATAATTTTTAAGCGGTTATTTATACTGCCGGATTTCCTTTTCTAAACAAAACATATTTAAAATGTGTGCACTTACGAGCAGAGCCCACCCTGATTGCCAAGTCGAATATCATTCTCGACGTAAAGCCGTGGGACGATGAAACCGACATGAAGGAGGTCGAACGTCTCGTCCGAACTGTCAAGACAGACGGGTTGCTCTGGGGTGTCTCAAAGTTGGTACCACTAGCCTATGGAATCAAGAAGTTGCAGATTAGTTGCGTTGTTGAAGATGACAAGGTGAGACGAGCGAAACTGAATGTGTTGATTTCTAGCTGGAATTTTACCCCAATTTAGAAAACAATAAAATATGGGATGATCATATAATTTGGTATTTTTGTGAAAAATTTTCCTAATGATATGTTTAGAGTTACTGTTGAATGTCCGATTCATTTTAATTAATTCGTGAATTTAATTGTTTAGGAAAGTGTGAAAGTGTTAGATCAATTTTCTGTACATACATTTTAATTTCAGTATTTTATTTTGAAAAAAATTATTTCGAAATTCTGGCAAGTAACTTTTTGAAAAATCTATACGTTATTTTTTACAATATCTAGATCAACTCTTTAATAGTGCAATTCTGTATATACATACTTCAGATTTGTTTTTCGGACATTAACTATGTGTAGTTAATGTATTTAATTTATTCATGAAATGTTGTTTTTCATAATATGTTTTATATGTTAACAGAATATTTTTATTTAAAGTCTGCTAAATACATAACTTGCATAATTACTTACAAATAATTAATGTAACTAAAAAATAATTGAATTGTTAAAAATTATAATTCTTATTTAATTATGATATAATTGGCTATATAAAATTGATGCAAAGAAGCAATACCTTGGTTTTTATTCACATCTCTTTGTATTGTCTTATGTTTCTTTTATATGAAATATAAAGGATGTATAAATATTCATATAAATAATTGGCAATATTATAAACTTCTTGGTTGCCGACTGAGATACGGTGACAAGTTTGTTTTTTGAGGAACAGTTTCTTTATATTTATTTATTAATAGAATGATGCAAACTTAATAGGCATCCTTATAGATTTCTTATTGTATATATACACATGGTACGAGCGGGTCAGGGAATTTTTGAAGATTTCTGAAAAGTCAGGGAATTTTGAATGTAGTCATGAAAAGTCAGGGAATTTCAAAATATTATAAATAGTCAACAAACTTCCCATCGGGTTTGCTTATTTGATCAATAACCGGTAAACTGGAAATATTAGTTTTTTTTCCTATATACGTCTTCGTGTTATTTAGATATTTGTTTTTATTTATATCTGCATTATTGTTCCCTATATTTTAAGGTTGGAACCGACTTTCTGGAGGAGGAAATCACGAAATTTGAAGACCATGTTCAATCTGTAGATATTGCTGCTTTCAACAAAATCTAATTGTTAATTCCCGTCCAATTGATATATCTTGTGTGTGCTATAAAAATGTGCCTTTGTTTTTCACATTTTGGAATTCATTATTTACATAAATAAATTCGACTTTTTTCGTATGACTTTTTGTATTTTACTTTCTTTGTGGGAATTGAGATACAGCTGTCCTATTATTATTACGTCTGGTTTCTAATTTATTTGGATTTCTTATAATTTGCAAACAATAGTTAAATTTATAAAATATAATGGTTTCTTCAACACATATAACAACATTATATAAAAATCTGATAGAAATAATATGATAACCCTAGTAGCATTATAATGCCTAGGTTGAAATTGACACCTGTTTTGATCATTGATTTTTTGATTGCGATTTAAGTTCTTAATTAGCTATCGAATTAAATTTTTCCCGTGGAATTTACAGAATAACTTATTTTCATTAAAAAATGTTAGAGGAGGTTATAAGGAAAACATTTCAGATAACATATTAGTTACAATAATTTTTGTTTATGACTTCAGTCATTGATATATCTAATTTTAGATAATGTAAACCTGATTTCTACAGCAATGACAAATTAATTTAATAGACTATTTAGATATTCGATGAATATGATACCATTTTTGGGTGCTATCTGAAACATTTTAGTAGAACATTTAGTAATAATATGGATGAAAAGAGGTTTATATGTTGTATTTAACATTGCAGTAACATTAATAAAAATATGAAGTAAAACTATGATGTCGGGTACTGGAAATCGTTATTATGTCATTTCTTCCAAATATAACGACTCTTCTGAGAATAAACACCCCATATGATCTAATCAATTATGGGTCGAATCATGAGAGGACATTTTACGAACTATCGCTTTATAAATTAGAAAGGTGACTAGAAACCAAAGTTATTGTTATTACATCTTTTCATTATGCTCATCATTTCTTTATAGTCAACTTATACAATAGAGACAACTAAATAAACACGGATTTTAAATTATAAATGATCGAAAAGTCAAATTTAGAAAGAGCTGTGACATATTCAATGGTATGCATCTATCTACATTTTATTGGTTATAGCTTAAACATTTCGAATACAGATAATTGCAAAAATGTAATTCCTTGGTTGTTATCACAGTTTTCCAATAGCAATTTTTTATCCAATTAAATACAAGATTCTAATTTTTTATCATTATATAAAGTCTTCTAAGTAAGATATATATTTTATTTTTTGTCTTTATATCTACATTATTCATTAATATGTCAAACTTATCAACAGATATTTTGCCCTATGCAGTAAGCATCGATAGCTATACTGCGGGTAAAATTCGAATAGCTCTTGGACGATACCTTTTCCCAATTATCATCGTGACTGGAGTTGTCTGCAACATTCTTGCTATTAAGGTTCTTTTTCAACCAGAAATGAGAAAACATGCCACCAGCATTTCCCTCGGGGTTCTGGCAGTTATTGATTCTCTTATACTAATGATCACAGGATCTCACAATGGCGTACGTTTTGGATTTCAATACAATTTATTGGTCCTTCATCCAGGAGTATGTAAAGTGATTCTCGTGGTTGACTACTTTCTGGTAGACTGTTCCGTTTGGACACTTTGCCTACTTACAACTCAGCGCTTTATTTCGATTTATTTCCCATTTAAAGCGCGCCAATTATCCACAATTCGTAAAATTATATTTTTTATGTTTTTTACATATATTTTGGCTCTTGGGAAAAATGCACCACTCAGTTTTTACCCAGAACTTGTGATTTTACCTCTAACTGGACCTTTTTGCACAGCAAGCTTCAATGCAGATTTTTTGGAAAATTTTCTCTATATTTGATCTTATTACTAAATCTTTCTTTCCCTCAATTTTGATGGTTTTCCTCAATATTTTAATTATTACAGAAACTCGCACAGTCTTAAATCAACGACTGTCAATGATGCAGCAAACCACAGTGGGCACTAGTAACTCAGAAGAAATTGAAAATGCCAATATGATCAAAATGCTCCTTTCAGTCACCTTTTTCTTTATTTTCAGTTACAATCCATACTGTGTATATTTTGTAATCGACGGAGCTATCGCATTTTTCGCAAAATCGCTCGCTAATGGATACATGTATGATTTTTATATCTACGCCCTTATTTACGAAATATTTTTTATTCTCATTTTAAATTCTCATGCAAGCAATTTCTTTCTTTATATGGCATCGGGTAGAAAGTTTCGACAAATGTTTTTTAAGTGTATGAAATGTGGGAAGAAAAATAAAGCAATTTCAACATCTATTTATCAAACTCATCATACGCGTTCGTCCGAAAATAATTGATCCGATCAAAGTATAAGAAGAATTAAAACAATTTTTGATTTTGATAGAACTCATGTTTAATCGAAACAAAATGTTCCATATCAATTATCTTCATAATCCCGCATTAAAGTAGTACATTTACTATGCCATATATTCACTATACTATATTAGTGTGGCGGCGCTGGCTGGCCGGCAAAGGGGGCAGCTGCCTCCCCAATAAGTAATATTCTTGACAGACAAACACAATTATATCGGATAATTCTAGTGTTATTTTGTATCTGTCGGACAATAATTGGATTTTGCCCACCAATAACAAAATCGCGATGCCGGTATTGCTATATGTATATATTGCTATATTATATTTTACTATACAGTTTGAGACAGTTCATTAATACAGAAAGAGATTACTCGCTTACGTATGCGTTCTATAAAGATAGATCTTAAATCTCGAAGAAAATCCGAAAGTATTTTAATAAAAATTTCCAAGGTAGTCAATAAAAAGAATATATTGTAAGATAAACAAAAAGTAGAGTGTGAGAAAAATCCTAAAATGGTATTTGGAACAAATATTGAGCAAACGATGTTAAGATCAGTGCGTGTATTAATTCATTCCGTATATTTTCATCCGAATTTCTCGCTTTTTTACAATATTAAATTCCAATTGTTTAATAGTCACTTTCTTTTATTTCTTTCGCCTATATTGTTGTTGCTATAATTCCTGTTACCAATATAGATATAATATAGTATAGGCTATATTATGATTTCTATTCATTATTGTTACACTTGCATATTATTATCCATTTAAATAGTTAAAGTTATTATTATTTTATATATGATTACAGTACTGTTATTGTTGCTGTTACTGTCAGAATTGTTACTATAAATGTAACTGTTAGTTATTACTAATACTATATATATATATTGAAGTTACCGTTTGTTTATGGTAACTTATTATATAGCTATTATTTATTGTATTACACGTATATCATCCGTATGTACCATGTTAGAAATATTGTTTTCAAAACTGTTAATGTTTGTTGTTTTCATGTACATGCAATAATAACATTGTTACTTATAATTATTAATTTATGAATAAAAGTGCCGACACTAATTGTTATTATTACATTTATTTACTATTTATATTCTTACTGATAGGACTACTTTTAATAATATTAATAGTATGGAAGGAGCGTTTTTACGTTACCGAATCCGAAATTCCTATCCCCGGAAACCGAAACCCCCCAAAAAGCAAAATTCCCCACAATTTGAGTAGTCAAAATCAAGTTTTTTATTGCTATAGCTTCCTATTAACTGTTAAAATAAGGTCAAGGTCATTTCAGATTAATTTAAGATCACTGAGTTTGATTTTGCCAATTATAAATTTAAAAATACTTTAAAGGTAGTAATTGAATATTCAAGAACATTTATGGATTTTTTCTAATATAGTGTAAGCTATATGGTGTACTAATAATGTTGATTTTAATAGATATTCCGCCTAAATGAAACACGCAGAATTTCGGTGGAAATTATTACAGATTAATCAGAGGCGGCGGAAGATGAATTTTATTGCCGGGGCCATTTCCCAAAATTTTGTCAGTGGACCCACTATCCTCCCC
>JAUZND010002401.1:0-12878 GCA_034780555.1 Coelogynopora nodosa
TGTCCATCGGTATTTCCTACACTAATTCGATCGATAGCATTACAATAGCCGTAATACTGAATGGATTTTTTATTTGAGACCCGGGTTTAAAGGTTAATTAGCCTGAATAATTTCGCTATACAAAAAACCCCTTCGAGTCTTTACGCTCACAAAGAAATCGCCTCCGTGCAAAAGTGCCCCAGTGTAATACCTAGCTGCATTCCTTCCTCAAGTTGTCCGCGCCCCAAAAAAGCAAATTACATACACGACAATACACTGTATAGCCACTTTATACACAATACTAAAAGTTCGTAAAACTAACAATTATACTGCTCTCCCGGGACCTGCATACAATTTCATTATATAAAATAGGATAGCTTACAATAATATAGCAAGTGATGACTGCACACAATATCTACAGCTTAATATACCTTTGACTGGGCTACTTTCATGTAACTTTGTAAACCGGGTTGCTATTAGTAGTTTTTATTCAGAGGCATTATAATGTATTACTCTTAGCACCACGAGAAGACGAGAAGAACGCATCAGCGAGAAGAACGCATGCCAACTCTGCTGTTCTTTGTCTCATAGATCTGCCTTTGCGTTGTGTCGTTTGCGTTGTGTTGCGTTTTTTCAAATGCATATTACTTTGTAAATGAACAATTTATAATATTGTTTTGTGTTTTATATCAAACTATTACCTTTTATCGTATTATATTTAATAGTTTTTTACTGAAAATAAATATACGATAGGTAATATGGGACCTCGGACATATTTTAACTTAATAATTTTCCCTTCAAAAAATTGTTTTTGTCTATATTATAACTTTTGTTTTTTATGTCAATATTAATACAAGTATAGTTTATATTATTTGGTTTAATGTGAAACATTAACGTTTAAAATAGTTAAGTTGACATAATCAAAAAAATCTTGTAGTAAAGGGTAATATATCATAAAGGGCAATCATATATGTTGAGACAGGCATACTTCACAATTCAACACATAAACAAAACATGAATGGCCATGCTGTTAATTGTGACCATTCCACGTAAAACTTGGTGGCTTTCAGAAAATGCATAATTCTGCTGCGAAAAGTAGGCTATATAGTGATAATAAAACTTAGTAAAAATACACAAAAATGACTAAATGACATAAAATTATATTACCCTTTGTCTTATTATATTTATTAGATTTTATACTGAAAATAAAATTAGTTAAAATTTGGGTTTTGTTTTTTAGTAACTTTACACTACAAAATGTATAAATAAAAAAATAATATATATATGTTAACTCATTTTAGTTAAAATTTATACCTGTATATTAATTTTGATTTACTTTATTTATATTTTTAAAACTTAATAATCTATAGTATTAATATTTAACAATTATAATACATATTTTCTTCTTATGAATGTATGGAAATGTCCACTTTTCCATGCATACAGTTGTAAAAAAATTAATCTTTCCATGGTTGAATAAACAATTATTCCATGCATGGAAAAAACGAATAAATATATCAGTCTTAGGAAGCCATAATTAATACCATGCAACAATATAATAATACAACAGTAAGTAAGATAAATAAAGATTAATAAACATTATTTCAAACGAATAATTCAAAACATAATATTTCATATTAAGAATATATACAGGTATACCTTATTATAAACACTTTTTGTGGGATTAATCCTGTTTATAATTTTATCTGCTCAATGCTTCATTTTTATTGACAGTATTTACAATTTCATCTGATAATTTTTTTCTGGTTATGATAATTTAAGTGAATAAAAACTAATTTTATACATTGAAATAATAATAAAAACTGAAAGGTTGAAATCACTCTTCAAAATAATTTTTTCTTCTATTATATTCTAGTTTTTATTAATTATACATTATGTGTGTATTTTACATTATATTATATATTATGTGTATATCTATACATTGATGGTTTGTGGTTTGTTTTCATTTTATGGCTATGTATGCCTGTTTTTAAATATAAATAAATAATTTATATTTAATAACATAGGGCTAAACGTTTACAATTATTCGTATTATTGGGTGGAGTCAGTTTGGTAGTATACTAGTTCAGGTTAATCGGATACCTATTGTTAGGCTTGTGGAGCCCCAAATAAAAGTAACATTCATTTTGAAAAAACATTTGATGATGAAAATAGCTAATTTATTATTTTAAATTATTAGATTTTATCCAGTTTCAATGTTTTATGTTTTATTGTTCTGTTTTTTTCACATTTCTCTTTATTATTTGCAGATACTAATACCTGTCATATTGTTCTTATTGTTGATAATTTTACTTTCAGCACAAACTGAAGAAAATACAAGAAGAATAGCATATATTGAACAAGCATTTGGAAATTCAGGAACGGTACGTCACTCAAATTTTTCTGCCATATTGTTTTCTTTTGGTAAACTCAAAGTTGTATTTATTTCTTATTACATTATGTCTAGTTATTTAAAACAAAAGCAAAGCCGTTGTTATGTTTAATATGATTAGAATATAGTTATTTTATTGATGTTATAACATTTTAATTTTTTTTAGCTTATTTAAAAACTGATAATATTATGGTTAACAGTTAGACCTGTATATTTATTTTAATTACTTTTTTTGACATTTAAAAAAATTAAATAACTCTCTAGGTTAACAATTATAATTTATATTGAGGTGTAATTTAATATTGTAATAAAATATAGTATAGAAAGGTCCCCTGTTTCATACATACACAACTAAAAAAGTGATACCTTGCCTTGAAAAATTGTAACAAAAAATAGTTTTTTAATTTTAATTTTTTTTAAAATAATTGAAGCAACTTATATAATTTGAAACAAAATATTTTTTATTAGGTATGTATATAGTTATACTTTATCATCAACCCTTACTTTTTGTGGTAATAATTTTGTTGATAATTTCATCTGCTAAATAATTTCTAATCATTATAATTTAAATTAAAATATTCCTAAGGTAATTAATCTACCAACTCAATAAATAAAATAATTGTATGCATTTAAATACAACTAAAATGATCAATATATCAATTCAAAGAATAATAATATTATGCATAAAACATGTAACAACTAATTAAATTCCCTGTTTTTTGATACATGCATAAGAAAAAGTATTGTTCATTCATTAAAAAAATACTTTTTTAATACTCGGAAAGATATTTTACTCTATCGCGTTACCCTCTCATAAAAAGAAATTATCCCCTTATGGAAAAGTAATACTTTTTCAACTCCAGGAAAATAATTATCTATTTTGATTTACTTTAAACTTAGGAAAAGCAATTCTATTTTGAAATGGTGTTTAACCTCAAATTTTTTCAGTGGTCGTATCTAGCAGAGTTTAATGTTTAATTTTATAAATTAATCATATACTGTTTTAGTTTTTTGGTGCAAAACTTTATGCAATTTAAAAAATATTATTATTGAAAGACAAAATGAATATAAAACTTTTACCAGACACTTTGAATTGACTACTTGAAAATGTGATTGGAATGTGCAATATTATTATAATAAAAAAATAACGTTCACTTTATTTAAGCTTTTTTTGACAACATCAATTATTTCTACATTTATCTTACAAGGAATTATTTTTGAATACGTTTTAATTATACGTTAATCAAACAGTTACAAAGGCAAATACTATTTCTATCAAAATCGATAATAATAACAGACTGGATAATGAAATTATTCAATATAACATAAGTTACATAAATACAAATAACATCAACTACAATATACTAGATAGGTCATTAGGTTAGAGGTTTATGTCAAAACTTAATTTTTAAATTTATATTAAAATGAAAATTTTGGTTATCTTAAATTATAATTTTTTATATGTAAAACTGTCTTTTTTATATTTTATATTTTATCCTTTATTATTTTTTTATTTGCTTCAGCCACTTTCACAAAACACTGAGCGTGTTTTGGTAGGTGAAGGAGTTTTGACTAAAATATGTCGTAAGAAATCAAAACCGAGACAGTTTTTCCTGTTCAATGATATCCTCTTGTATGGAAACATATTGATTACCAAAAAAAAGGTAAACATTAAATTGATGCAATAATATCTTGATATCATAAGTTCTCCCCGTTTTTGGTACATTCGAATGTAATAAGTAAAATTTTCACACAGTTTCGTTAGATGTAAAAGATTTTCTAATATGGATAATTTTAGTGGAACTATTGATTAATTTAATTTATGTTATTTTAGCTATATGCTAATCTAAATTACTATGTCATGATATTTATTTAATTATATACTGTTGTGGGCATAACGCTACAGTTGTAATTTTCACTGACAGTTTTGGCCATATTAGTATTTGTAATTGTTTATTTTTGTATATTGTAATATGAAATTGTTTATCAAGAAATGAGTAGGAAATGAATATGAATAGTATCTGTTAACAATCACGCCAATTAGTTTGATGAACGGTTCTAGCTATTTTTATATTTGATATATTTTATATTTTGTGTCATTTACTCATTTATTTATTATATTGTTAAAATATATTATTGCTTGGAGATTTCTTATGCGGTAATCATTTTTGAATGAGTGCATACATTTATAAGTTATATAAATTTTGTTTAGAAAATGTTAAATGTAAAATTTTCTATTTTCAATATTTTTTATGGTTTTGATATATTTTTGTTCGACCTATTACATAATCGTTATTTATTTATTCCCCAAATTTCAGTTCAATAATCAACATTTTATTGAATTAGAGGATGTCACCGTTTCTGATGTAAATGATAGTGGCTGTAAGTAGTTTCTGTTTTATATTTTATTTATTTTCTACAATTCACAATATGAATTAAAAGCAACCTACTAACTGTATAATTTACTATGAAACCATTTGAATGAACCATTTAAGACATTACTTTTTTACAAAAAATATAATACGAAATTGCCGGTTTTTTAATTTTGAGATTTTTTTTCTCTATATAATCTATCAAATCTATCGAGAATTTAGATATGATAAATTGATAAATATTTATTAAAAATAATGTTAAAAGTCTGAATTTTCAAACTAGATATATACAGAAAGACTTTCTGTTACTTTCATGTTTTTGTGTATAAAATCTATTGACGTTTTTATTTATTTCCAGTAGGTATACATTTTCTAATCTGAAAATATTGTAAGTATATAGCAAATTTTAAAACTTTTTACAGTTTAATATTATTTATACGTTTATGTTTATTTTATTATCGTTTATCAAACCGAGAGTTTGTGTTCTACGTACATTTGAAAGATATCCAAATTTTTAAATAATCAATTTCCCTAAAAATTACATCTTCTGTTTAATAAAAGCAAACTCTATATTTATTATATGCTCTCACAAATTTGATCATAAGTCAATTTTATAAATAAATGTTTTAAGGTGCATGTGTATGGGTGGTTACCATTTTCACGTTCAGAAGGTGGTGAGGTAAAATTAGATACACGCAATCTGCTCCATTGAGTCCTCAGTTATCTGAGCAGTATAAAACAAATAAATCGTTTTTTTCGTTTTCATCGCTTCTGATGTTCTTCAGTTTGGTGTCCTAATTTACATCTTTCCAACAAATTCTCAAGAAATAACATTGTCTTCTGTGTTATCCATTACCTTTTATATAAACAATTTTTTTTCTACACTGGATTTCTTTAATTAGAAATTTATTTAAAAAAAATTATGTTTGTTATATACCGGAACGTGTTTTTCCCATTTTAAACGTTGAAAGTTAATAGGGGCTTTTGCTTAAAATTAGTATTAAAAATTTGAATTAAAATTATTAAAATTAAAAAAATTATGTATTGTTGATTAATTTAGTTCATTTATCAATTTTGCTTAAGTTTGTACCAATAGAAAAAAAACGAGACAAAAATATGCGATTTTTTAGTATCTAGGCTTTTATATGAAGTGCACATTTAATTTTTTGACTATTTGAGATTGTGGATTAGGTATAATTTTGTTATCTGTTTAAGTTAAATTTAAATTTGATTTTTAAATTTTAGTACTGAAAAACGGTTTTGTAATCCAAAGTCCGAAGAGGTCGTTCACGGTCTACACTTCAACTCCAGATGAAAAGACCCAATGGATGGCTCACATCAGGAAATGCGCTTCTGAATGTTCCAGATGTCAGTAAACTCGGGTTTTCTTTCGATTTCATATTTCGTGGTTTGTAAGACGTCTTTAGCGATAAAAGTGTTGTTTACAAATAAGACGTCATTGTCAAAGTATATTAATTCAATATAAATATGTCGATGTCTATAATGCTATGGAGATTAATTTCTATTGGTGTAATTTTCAAATGTAGATGTCATTTTCTTGAATAGTCATAATTCATTACTATTGGATTACTATAGTTTAACAATACAGCGTAAAGAAATGGTTCATTTGATGCAGTGTGCTGTGGCATTTGATGACTACGAAGAATGTATGAGGCTATTTTATGAAAATATCAATAAGAAGTGCCAACCATTATTTCGATAAAATACTGGAGGAAACGGTTTCTTCAAACAGAAAGTGTAGCTTCTGATCGGGAAAGATCGAGATGACAAAAAAGTGTTACGTGAGAGACAAGAACAAATAAAACGGATCACAAGTAGGTGCTCAAAATACAAGCTACATATGTACATGTCTCGGGCGAATAACATCTAGAATTGTCATATCGTTTATATCTGTACCCAGAAGTTTGAAGCTCAAAAATAGTCCCTGCCAGCTTCTTTACGGCGATGCTCCTGCTGATTTAAGTTAATTAATCATTTTGCAATTGAATCACGAATGTTTGAAATATTCAAAAATGTATATATAAACTATATTCATTTGCTCTGTAATAAACCACTTTTATGGGCAATGACTTTTAACACACCCGGTGGGTTGAGGTAAAATGTTTGCATTAGTTTCAAAATGTTACTTTAATTCTTAATTTTCCGACAAACAATTGAATTATGAATCGATTACTATTCCATGTGACCACTTTGCCATGTGATAAGCAAACAAAGTAACAACCGAACATTGTGTGTGATATAGGCCTAATTGGATAGTTCTCATATTAACCTAATTACGGTACTAAATGTGTTTGGAAAATTCACATTTTTGATATTCTAGTATTGTTCATAGCTAGATTGTTATACTTTACGAAAAAGCATAATTTAGACATAGCCTAAATTCACACAGGCAGAAACCTGTGTCATTTATGTAACTGCGCATTATTTCAGTTTTTATCGATTTGTAATTGTTTCCTGCTGATGTCTAGTCTTGTTTACCAGGTCGAATGTATCACATACTTAGAGAGATAGTTGATTTTATAGTAATCGATCATCACCAGGAATAATACAGTCATGTATAAGCAGCCTTTATTCATATTATGTGGCTATTATTCTGTTTAGTGTTCTTAAAGTTATCGTTGAACCTATACGTATTATTTAATTACAATTAGGTCAACGCTTAGAAGGGAGTGTCTAAACAAATATTTATCTTAAGTATAAAGTGAGTTTTACGTCAGTACAGTAAGGTTTATCAAAAATAGTTTATTGTTTATTTTATTCAGTGCGAATTTTATTTACATCATATTTTGTATTTACGTAGGATAAATATATTGCATCTTTAGTATTGATCAGATTTTTTGTAATTCATGTTGTTTAAATGGCATGCTTACAAATGAACGAATTTCTTGTATAATGTAGACTATTGAACGTATATATATATATATACTTAGTAAAAAAACACATATGATATATTTAATAAGAAACTTGTACACAAATCATATCATGTTCGAACGATTTCAGTTAGAAATGTCCAACGTTGCCTGTAATCTCTACTGTTTTTGTACTATACTTGATTCTAGTTTCCAGTGGTTGTGCAGAAGCTCGTGAAATCAAATTGTCCCCCGTCAATGTGCCTGACAATGAAGCCGCCACTTGCATGGCCTGCAAGAAGACTCGGTTTACCTTTTACACTAGGCGGGTAAGAAGATACTTTTGTACAATACTTATTTTCTTTTAAGGATCAATTCACAATCAATGAAATACACGCATTATTCATAACGTACAACGCTGTCCAGGTATTATCTGGTAATAATTATTTCCTTTTATAATATTCATAATAAAATACTAATATATTTCCAGGAAGTAATCAATAAAGAAGGTTTTATATTTTTTAAATTTCAACCCTGTTTTCACTCTATAACTCGATGTCACATCTCACCCTCTACCTCCCTGGGCCTACTTTCTTCCTTTTATGATTTATTGATATATATATATATCATTTAGACTCTGAAAACAGATGTCTGCTGTGTAGGATTTTCAATGTTTCCAAACTACAACTGTTTCAATGTTGTAGGTTTCCAACTTCGATTATAATAATCAACTTTTATATTCTCACATGAAAATAATTTTTTGAAATAAAATTTAATTTCTGGTCTGTGAAACGAAGAAGACTTGTCGATGATAAAAATAATCTATATATAAATAAATTTTCGAATCACCGTAGTCGTGGCATCTATGACACTATGGCTGTTCTTGGTTTATTTTCTTTTGTTCATTATAAAGACACAATATTTAAACGATTCTTGCATAGACTTACAGGTTTTTATAGAAGTATAATCTTCTTCAACAATATTTATAGATGAATATAATAATCATATTAATTACATTGACGACTGGAATAATTATTGGTAATATTATATAACGAACGAACGAACGAAATTTAATTATACTATTATACGACTCCTATAATTCATCGGGAAATTTAATACTATATATATATTTATTCGTTTGAATGTAATATAGTCCACACCGTTGCGTACATATTAGAGTATACGATTTAAGTAGGTATTCATTACACTATACAAAGAATGTACTTTATTACACACTAAAACTGCTTGTTACTATTCAAATCTGGATTCATTTTTATGATTTTAATATTAATGTGAAAAAGTTTAATTTGTAGTTTGGGTAGTCCGTGGATGAAGATATTGTTATTATCAAAAGATAATCCGATTCATTTGACGTTTTGTGTTAAATAATATTTAACTCATTCTTATTTCTAATGTATTTACGACTTATTGTCGAAATGTATTAATTACTAGCCTATATTTCGGAGTATATTCGTCGTTATAACTGTAAAGATATACTAATTATATAGACATTATTTTTAGTCTACGTTAGATAGTTGAGATAACTTCAGACCTGCTACCAAACAAATGCTGAATATATATATATAATCTTAAAGTCCATTTAATTTGTAATTATTGAATGGTATATCCAATATATATTTTCTTATCTCTGGTTGATATAAATGTGACCAACTTCGGTACAGTGAAGTCATTTCGTTCTGCGCGCACTTTACTATCATTTATTTTACAAGTAGCCCATATGAACTGGTTTTCTCATAGATTTCTACTTTGTGGAATAATGAACTGAATTTTATACTATGATATGATAACAGATCCAAAATCCCTTATTTTGCATTATAATTGTACGCACAGGCAGTCAATTATATGTTCAAGCGGAATAGCACTTCTATTTATGATCAAATTATAGTAACATTTACAGTATACATTGGATCAAGTAAACTTGAATGGGAATCTTATCTCCACCAATGTTACAGATAGATATAGCGATTATTCCGTTGTCTATATCGGACCATTCTTTCGTATTGTGAGAATGATATAATATATACATAACGTATACTGAACTTAGTCTTGTGGTACAAAAGTCGCTCTCTATAACACTGTGATTGTTGTAATCACATGACACATGTATACTTCTTGCGATTATTTATGCAAGTCTTTGGTTGTCTTAAGATGTACATACATTATATAGCATGTTCTGAATTCATTATGCTAATATTAGTGTTACACTTTATGTTTGCTTTAGTATTTTCTACTTCTAACTATTGCATTTATTAATTCAACATTATTTCAGTCTTAGTTTCGATGTTGATTATTGGAAATTCATTGAGTGAATGAATTATATTTGGTATAAATCTGACAATATTTAAATACCTTACTGAGCCTATATTTTGAGAGAAATTGTTTGACGTATAAATTAAGCTCCAGCAATTAAAAGGCTATTTTCTGTTTTCTTTCGCCCTGATTTAACTAAACATTTGAATTGTGTAAAATATAGTTAGGTTGATATTTTATAGTTACACTTTAACATGTTCAATACATTGATTTGATAGCATCGTATAGTTTTATAAACTTATGGAATTATCGTGTGTGGGTACGTGTATGTGGTATGTGTTATCATGAATGTTATGCTACAAAACTATAGAAAATAGCATTACAATTTTTGAAGAATATAATAAAATGATAATAATTGATTTATGTAAGAAATTATTGACTCTGCAGTTTATAGTTTCACAATGTATTGTATTTACAAGAGGGGTTTATTTAAGCCCCAATTTAGAGAGGTTGTCATTACAAACGTATACATACATTAACAATTAAGAACATAGTGGAGGAATTTTTTTGAATTAATATTTTAATAAAAACTTATAATTTAAGAATGCTATAATGTCTATTATATTTTCATTGGTTTAATAACACTAATTTTATATTTCTCTTTTTGGTAAATTTCTGCAAAATGTACTGACAATTTTCATAACCGATATATGGTCCGTGACAAAATGATAAAAAATTAAAATATTGCGCTATATAGCTTTTGAAAGAAAATGAGTGTATTTTTACCCCCATCCTCCCTGCTATTCTGCTGTTAATTTTAAATAAATTATCACTTTAAAATAATATTTTCTCTATTTACCTCTGTAACAAGTATTGGCTGACACTGATATGCTGTATCTTTTTATCGATATTTCAGTAGTTTTAATCGAACATATCTATGATTCACCGCAGTATTATAATTAATTATCGTAAATGTTCAAGTAATCGATCTTGGAAGTTATTCCTTACGTCCATTTTACACGTTGGCAAATCGTTTTAAACACATCACTGTATAAATTATATTATTCATGACATTGTTTATAAGACTAAATACTTCAATTGTGTTTTGTTTCACGTCAATAAAGAGTTATTAATCTAAAATGATCATAATTAATTGTCAATGATATTGATATAGTACAATTTTAATCCATAGAACTTCTGATTATGCCAGAAGAAGTTAGTTGAACTTCTATATAATAAAATGACGTCTGTTCTATAACTTGTTCCGGTCATAGAAAAGAGAATTTATCTATGGTTCTATGGAATACACTTATATTATCCAACTAAACTTGTTTAGTGTTACACTTTTTGGCAAAATAAATACCCACTCACTGTCGTTTGAATGTTACGTTTAAAACGAGATGACTGATTTTAGTGTTCTTTTGTGTAGTGCTGCTGTAGGCAAGTTTCATCGATATAGTTTGTCAGAAACAATAAGACCAATTGAAGGAAAACATTTCCTTTTTTCTATTCTGTTAGTCAGTGTTAGGTCCATTAGACTATTGAACTATGATTTTGAGATCTTAAAATAGCCACTATGACAAGTGAAATTTAATTTTACTAATGACGCATTGTATACTAACATTTTAAGTTGAGTAATAACGCTATAGATATTAGAGATACAATACATATAATTAATGTTTTTGCATTCACTTTGTTGACGCCTTTTTCGAAGTTGCTCATTATGAATAAAATTGTATGGGGTAAATTATTTTTTATTTTACCGATATATTTATGGTTTTTTGTAGATTTTTGGATAATTTCCTAATGGTATTTATTAAATAGCACATTTATCTTTGTGTCTTTTTAAGTTTTAATTACGCCCGATTGTACCCACTAAATGTTCGTATATGTCATGTAGTTGCTTATTTATAACCTCAATAGTACTGATTTAGAATCTGTCTCGTTTTCTTGTTTATTGTATCGTATTTTTCCCATTTATCTTTTCCACTCTCCCATCTTGATATCATTCTTTCTTTAACTGTATCATCTCCATTTATATCATGTAGATCCTTTTTCTCTTTTTTATTATCACCTTCATGATTTTAAGACATTATTATTATTGGTAGTCATTTTGGTGTTTCTAGTGTTACTTTTATCTGAAAGACGTTAGCTTTAGTGCCATACACTTAATTGTGCATGTCATTCAGTTGAATGTCTTACAGCTCCATTCATATGCTTCTTATCTATCTATCTATCTCTCTCTTTTTCCCAATCACACGCGCGCAGCATCATTGTCGAAGTTGCGGCATTGTAGTCTGTGGTCCGTGCTCCAGCAACACCTGGATCCTGCCCCATCAGTCTGCCAAACCGTTGCGGGTGTGCATCAAGTGCTACAATAAGCTGTCCTCGCAAAACGATTCGCATGACACACCCATTACTGCACCGCCTGGTAGGAAGACTTCATATAATTCATTTATCCATATCGTCTGACTATATCTCTGTGGGATCATCCAAACTAGACCGAAATATTGTACTTCAAATACTGAGTGTTAATGTTTAAGCCGACCTGAATTGACTCATCTCGCTACTCAAGGGCCTGTTTTGAAGTTATTTCAACTATAAGAGTTGCTGTATTAAATAACATATTATTATGGTTAATTTGTTGTTTTTGTTGAAATACTTACTTTGATCATAATCGAAGTGATCTATGCAACGTCATTTTCTGAAATTAAATAACTAATTTTAATATAATAAAAAAAAATTATTTGATGTCACTAGAAGCAAATTTCCCTTGTATTTCATATTTAGTATTTTTTGGCTTTAGCTCTTTTGTTTTTGTATCTCAATAACACTCCAACAACACACCACAACACACCACAACACACCACAACACACCACAACACACCACAACACACCACAACACACCATAACACAACACCCCTCAACACACCACAACACACCACAACACACCATAACATAACACCCCTAAACACACCACAACACACCACAACA
>JAUZND010002402.1:0-12878 GCA_034780555.1 Coelogynopora nodosa
TTTTCTTTGTTATATAGTTACCCTTTCTTTTGATTTATATTTTATTATTTCTAATTTATTTCTTTTCTTTCTATCTGTTGAGCTGATTTTGCCTGATAGTTCAAATCAATTTTACTATATTATAAGTTATAAGATACAAAACATAATATATATTATAAGTTGAAGATACACAACGTTTTCTTCAATTAAAAGTAAAAGTTATATAGGTGTGCCTCAACGAGTTTTGTTTGATGTTAATGATTTCTATTTTGATGAAAATGTTCTATTAATTTACAAGGATGTAATAACAATTATAACAGCTGTTGTCGATAATTTATATCTCAGATTATTATTATTATTATTACTCAGAGTGGCGCTAAAACTTCTGCACGTGACAGAGCATCGATCAGAACCTTGGATTGCATTTGGCTATCTCTGCTACGCTGGAAATCGAATACCACGAAGTCTTTACTTTGCGCAGAAGGTTAGTTTTCCTAGATGATCATCTTCTGATTCATTCCATTTATCGCTAATAGAGCACCCCAAAGCGGCTGTTATGCCAGAAATTTCGATTAATATTAGTTAATTTATTAATATTAACAGGGGCCCAAGAATGGCGGTGGGTATATCTAGGCAAAGAAATATCTTTGCAATGTATGTAAAATTATACGAGTATTTATTTTTATAAATACCAGTCTCTTCGTAAATTAAATTATAAACTTTGAGTCGAAGCGAATGTATCCCTGCTCTTATGTGAGGTATAGTCGTGCGATGTGTGTTACATAATAATATACAACCGTTTATGTAACGTTTGAGACATATAATCACTTCCGTTTATATTTTATATTATACGTCCTATGTTTATATGTTTATACCTATATTTATACCTAATGTATGTACTTTTACTTAGGTACTTTTTTTAACTGAGCAATTAAACTTGGTTGTAACTGTAATGACATGACGTACTGTTTAATTTACTTTTATCTTTACTATAATTCTCCTTTGTTGGAGCCATTTGTTTTAGCCAATTTCAGTATTTACAGCATTTAATGAATATACGCCTTTTTCAAGAAACATGTTGGAAACAGTAAATAAAATGCGGAAAAGTCTAGAACGTTGTCTTGCCAAAATAGCATGAAAGTTATTTTTATTTATCAGTCAAACTAGAATTTTCATTACGATTACTTCAATTCAAGATCGTATTGCGAATAATTATACAAACATAATATTATATGAATATAATTTAAGTCTCTGTTAGGGCGTTTTTCTTTTATAGCGTCGTACCTGTTTACTTCAGTGAATGTATTATTCTTGTGATTGAAGTTAACTAGTTGATAGATTATTTCTTTACTTTCTTCCCACTTACTAATCGAGTTGTATTCCGTCCTTTCGTTTACTTATCATTTTTTATCTCACCTGTATTATCGTCCAGATTGATATTAATGATTGGTATTCAATTGTTTTCATGTCTATCGTCATTACTGTGTCACACTATGTCTAATGAGAATTATATATAAGATAGCTACTCTTTGAATTGTCAGTGATTTCATATTTGACCCTAAACAGTTCTGTTTGTCGCTTACGACGCTTTTGTTTATCGTGTTTGTGATTACACTTTGAAATGGTTGTATTAAATATGTAAAACATCATTAAATACGTAGGCTACACTTTTTATTTGTTTACATTTTTAACAAGTTAAATAATTTTAATTTAATATAATTAAGAAACTAATAATGATACTACGCACTATTTATTTATTTGTCTCAGTAAATACGTTCTCACTTTATTTTTCACCGTCTTCTTTATTGATCACTTTTTTATCACTTTTTATATTTATTCCTCTTCTCTGTAAATCTCACTGCATGTACGCCACCTCTCCCATTCTCTCTCAAGGCCTTCATGCTCAACGGGAGCTGTCTCCATTCGCTGCTCCTCAAAGGCTATGGACTGCTCATGTCGAACAAGATCGCCGAGGCTACCACCCACTTTGTCGATGCCAGGAGACTTGCTCCACACAACTTTGAGGCTCTTAAAGGTCGGTGCTTTAGTCAACAAAGAGGTTTTCCGGTATGACAAATTGAGTCAAAGACAGGTTTTTTTATAGCAATAAATATTGCAGTCTTGTTTTTTGCATTTTTTATCAACGGTGTGATAATCTAATAATTGTAACAAAATGTGATAAAATATTATTTTAAAGATAGAAACACCAATAGGAGAAACGTTAAAATTGACTCAACTAATAGATGACTCAAAATAAGCTAAAAATTGTGTTTTATTATACGTTTAAAAAAATTATATATTCTTTGTATAAAACATTTTTAAACGTCTAGGCTAAACCTTTCGTGTACACTTTTTTAAAATTATATTTTGGCATTTTGATTTAGTGACAAATAACAGAGATCAATAATATAATAAAATTTAAAATAGATTTTCGCACTGTTTATTTTTCACTATCTAATGAATTATTATTACAAAATATTTGTCGCAAAATAAACAGCTAACTAACCGTCTAATTAAATTACACATTATACCTTTTAACGACGGCATTGCTATATTAACTTCATGGCGTGCCAAACAGGTTGTAAAGTTAAACTATCTAAATAGAGTAGTTTTAAATTTATTTATGTTGACTTAATAATATGACTGCTTAAGTTATACATTTATTTATTTATTTACTTACTTACCACAATAAATATGGTACTAAATTAATAGAATATAATTAAATGCATAGGGTAATTTACTGTTGGATTATTTTCACCCCCCCTTCTGCGTGGTGCTTCTATGGTTATGTTTCTATCAGTTTTTATTTTCTCTTTATATTTGTTACATAATATATAATGTTGTTGTCGTTGTGTCATTTCTAGGCGCAGTGGAGTGCTACATCACGCGCAAGTCACACAGAGAAGCCGTGACCAAGGCTCAGGAGGTCGTGAAACTGGTGGGAGGGGTCCCCAGAACATACACGGTCAGTTTCCTCTCAGCTTATAACTAATTAGTGCTTATTCAAAGTCACCGTTTTAAGGGTGTTTAATATTGATTCAGTTTTGTTCTTTTCGGTTTGCAATATATAATTTGACATATTGAAAGTTAATTTTTTTATGTAGTTCAGCCATATTTTTTATGAATTTAATATATAATATAAACGAGTATTGCATGAGTATAATATATGCTTTGATATTTTGGTTGATATTTGAAACCCTAGAATTCTATGAAAAGTCCTGCATTTTGATCACAGGAACTGTGATTTATGTAAAATAGAAAATATAATGTATGCTTTATTTTGTTTTCTATAAACATTAAAATCAAGTTAATTTTCTTTAAACTCATTTATAAACAATTATATCTGAGGATTAGTGTGATAATATGATCTAGCTAATTCTTTTATCAGTTTGTATGGATATATATTTTTGTTACAACTTCTAATGTTCAACTTGTGTCCATAATGAGTAGGACTATGCCATTGCCAATTGACGATCGGTTACAGTATTCGATTTACAATTTTTTTATTATTGCCAATATTAAAATTCGAAATATTCTTTTGAGAAACTATTAAAATAATTCACATCAACAAACTAATTGATTTTTTCAATTAATTAATTAATTAATTAATTAATTAATTAATATATTCTAATATGATTACAATAATTATCAAATTCATTCAGTTTATTTTATTTTTATAAATTAAACTATTCAACTATTATTTAGAAATTTTTATATTTTAAACCAAATATGATTTCTATTTTGCTAATGTTTAATCAAGGTCAGGTGTGTATATCTCAAAATAATCAAAAAGAAATAAAATCGCCTACATATATATGAACGTTATAATATGGATGTGAGTAAACGTCGCAAAGACTGGTTTTAATTAAAGTATTATTACAAAAGTTAGCATTACATGTGATATTCTTGGTTGTGTAAATTTACAGGAAGAATAGTAAACTTG
This sequence comes from Coelogynopora nodosa, assembly GCA_034780555.1. NCBI lineage: Eukaryota > Metazoa > Platyhelminthes > Proseriata > Coelogynoporidae > Coelogynopora > Coelogynopora nodosa. The sequence continues at coordinate 3,923 of JAUZND010002402.1, forward strand.
GCAATGCGGTATTGAATATCATGCAATATATTAATATATAATGTTTTCACAATTTCTTCCTCATACCGGATACATGCCACCATTTCTTCGTTGTTGATATGTTATATGTGTGACTAGTTTTAACTTGTCTTAATTTTCACAAACTCTTATATCGTGAAATTTATAGCTTTATTTCTTCATATTTTTGTAAATTCATATTTAATTGTTATCGTTTTATATTCACGCCAATAATATGTTCTACTTATTATACTAGCCATTTTGTACAGTTATATGATAAAATAAGGTCGTTTTTAACTAATATAAGTTAAAATTGACTTTTAAATGGACTGTTTCATCATTTTCCCCATTTACTTACTTGTTTTGTACTGTCTGTTTAAGAAAATACGAAAGTATTTTTAAGAGAAAAAAGCTTTCTATCTTAATGTATTTATGCATTATTCATTAATGTATTGTCCTCTGCTTATACATTCAAACGAAGATTATTATGGTTTCTAGCGTCTTCTGTTTCATTCTAAGAATATATGCATTTATTTTATACAAAGCAATAAATCCATGGGCAAGTTTCTCATACACGGATATGTCTTCACTACGTTCGTCGTTAGAATGACGTCGATGTTTATCATAGAATGTCGCACATGCTCCTTTTAATAGAAGTTTATTATGATTATGTTGCTTAGAAATATTCAGTGAAAGACATGATTATCGAAATTTGCGTGACTTGATTTTTATTGTTATCACGCTAACATGGGAAACAGTATGACACTGAGAAATATTTACATACTTTAATGTAATACACAGAACATAGATTGTACACTGATATTTGGATGCAACTGTTATAATATTGATTAACGATTTTAAGAATATGTCGAAGTTGTTCAGTTTGATATATTTTATTCACATTCTACATTGTGAATATGGAGATGTTTGAAGTGACTTAGCCGTAGTATATGTTCTACGTATTATATATGATTGTAAATGATCACATTCCATTCCTCAACACTACCACAAAACAAATCATAGTAATAAAATAAAAATAACCAGAAATTATCAATGCGACTGTTAAATAAGAAGCTATATTTTATAATATTATCAGAATGAAAAAAATAAAAAAACAACATTAAGGACTAAACTCCACAAAGGTCAAACAAAGGGAATATATCATTAAACAACATATGTTTATTTTAAAATGTTTAAAATCCAAACATAGCTTGTGCTCTATGTAAAATAGGCCTGGAGTGATGGGATGGCAAGTCAAACCTGTAGATTTATTGGGGACATGCAAGATACTATAAAAAGAAGAACACATGTAACGAATAAAATTTATAATAAATAAAGTGGAACAATGGTGTGTAAATTTTGAACCGTCAGTGGCAGTTTACCGGTTTGTGTGCGTACACCAGTACTATGCCAATAGTTTGCACCTAATTAAGAACAGACTGGTTATATTGTACCTATGGTTATATTGTACCATATATTGTTCCTTGTATATTGTAAGTGGATTACTGTGTTTAACATATTCGAATAAACGTAGTAAAAACCCCCGGTAGGGTTATCTCGACAGTGTTTATCTTTATCCACACAATATCAAAATGAACACCAAGTGATGTTGGTTGACTGTCCAAATAAGAATACTCATCAGTCCACTAGAACCAACCTCACAAAAGAGAATCATGGATAGAAAGTATCTTATTTTTTCCATAAGAGTTGAATTACATTTGTATCATTACGTAAATAACAACTTTTGCTCGACATTTTATCTGTTGTTTAATGCACATTTTTTGAATAATTGTTGTATTATTAATACGTACAATTTAGTTTTTCTTATTTAGATGTTATTACAATTGGTTAATTATTATTAATAATAATTAATGAAATATTTATTAGCCATTTACTAATTTATTATTGTTTTGTCGTCAATTCTTTATAATTTCATCAAAATCATTAGTTTAGTTATGTTTTCTATTCTATATAATTTCATTTATATCATTAGCATGGTTATTTCCACAATTCTTCATTATATTATAAATATAACTTAGCGGCGTGGTTAATAAGCGTATTCCTTGCAACAAATGCAAACTATTTTCGTTTATAATTACAACTCTAATTACCAATACATTTATGCTGCAACAATATCCTAGCTGCAAAGCATTAGTAAGGTGATAACAATATAGTTATAAAACTCGACTTTGCCTAATGAATTATACTCGTGTTGCAACCTTGTATTAATAAATATATTATGTATTAATATATTATAATTTATATTTCTGAAATGTTTTGTTTTGTTTGCAATTAGTCTAATCTGAAAGACTCAGAATATGCAACACCCTGTACCATTCAAAGCTAGTTTCTCCCCATTTTCTCATTATTTTCTGTGAATACATAGTAAAGCTTTAGAGGCATACTGCGCTATATTATGTCTATGTAGAATTAATAAAATAACGGTTTTATATCATGGTCATTCCTACGTTTATTTCAATTAATGGAGCTGACATTTCAATTAATTTGATCATATAGATTATTTTTCTATAAACTGCCTTAGTGTTGTAAATTTATTATATTTAGAACTTGTTCTTTTTGTGGTCAATTGTAAATTCTATTTCTACTATTCATTCCTCCTAATATTGTGTGGGATAGTTTTGTTTAACCTAAGTTATCCCATTGCCGTATAGAAAGAAGTTCACGAAGTGTAAAACTGTAAAAAGACACTAAATGAATGCTGTACATATTAATTACTCGTATAGCACAGGAAGAGTTCTGACAGTTATGGAACCTATAAATAGAGCCTACGATGCGGTGTTATTGTAATATATGCGTAGACTATCACTGTTATTAGCAGAATAGTTAGTAGGCTTCCAAGTGAGTTGTGTTAATACAATATTATTCAGGAAAATGTTGTTATTAGTAAGCAATTTTAACTTATTTAATATTGTGATTTTTTAAATTATTTTATCTATTTTTATTATTTTATAGAATATAAAAAAATTAAATAATTAATTTTATTTTATATTAAGTTTGATTTATTTAAATTTAATATGGTTGTTGAAAACTATAACATACACTTAAAGATAAACTTTATTTTAAAATTTACTTGACATAATATTATGATGTAATCTAAAGATACTATATTTTATAATATTATATATCTATACGTAATTATGTCCTGTATTTTTCGTTCCTGTTTATTATTACAGAACATGCCTTACATTATTTACATATTACGTTTTCAGCTTCTTGGAAGAGCGCTTTTACTCGACGAATCAACCAAAGATAGGGTAGGAATATTCATTATTTAGAATAATTGATTTAATAACATCGTCGTTATCAGGATATACATATATGTGAATTTTTTAATGTCAACTCTTAAAGAAAATACGTGAATAGTAAATAAATATGCGTGATTTTGTTTCTCATATACGTGAATATATTTTTGAATTAGTAAAACTTATACTTTTATGTTTTGCTTAATGTATTTGTAAAACTTTGCCAGCTGCGCATTTTTAAAGGTTAATAATTTTTTCTGTTTTTATCACGTTCAAAGTCCATAAATAGGCATGCATTAATTCTATGTATCATATCCGTAATATTTCATTATTACTCCTAAACGAATAAAATAAAATAACAATTGAGTCAAATAATTATATAAAATGAATAACGAAATTATTTTAGCTATTACTATTTTAATGTTTTGTATTGACAGCGTAATTACCGAATTTTATATATTAGAGCTAATATGGGAAAAGTTTATTTTTGTTATTTTTATATTTGTTGTAAATCGCTACGGCGAAACGTCGTATTGCGTATAATTAATTACATACCCAATAAAGCTTTTTGACGCATATTCTTAATTACTAATATTAAGCCAAATTTTGTTACTTCATTAACTTTCAATGCAAAAAACAAAGTTATCCCTTTGTGAACCCTTCGTACGTGGAGGGGAAAGGGGGGTATGCCAATTTTTTTCCCAAAGAAATTAAGTTTTTGATTAAACTATAAAACGTATGACCCTGATTTTTTTTACTCAGTGGCTAAAATACTTTTATCTAACTAAAAAATATAACATAAATAATTTCGAATATTTTTACATACCAGAAAAAATTGTGTTATTATTGATCCATTTTATCCCCCACCCCCAGGGATTTTCGTACTTGCCAAAGACATTAGGAGCTGAAACTTGCAACATTAATTGAAAAAATAAGTTTATCGTAAATTATATTCATTTAACTTGATTATTAAAATTATTTATTAAAATAACCAGCAATTTAAAATAATACTAAAATAGCATTTATAGGCTACTACTTATAGCTTATTTTAATAAGTTGTATAATTATAAAAATATATCAACAAATATAGATCCTGTGAATTGGAATCAAAAGCAAAAGGAATCAGGTCAATTGGTTGCACTGAACAGAAGTTATAGCATTTATTGGTAAATATATTGCATATATGTTATTTTTCTATAGTTTATGATGTAATGAGGTGATAAAAAGTATAGGAATCAATTAATTTTTTTGAAAATTAAAATCGCTCGACAAGTTTTTAGGAGGTATCATTATACCAAATTTCAGCTTAATCGGATAATAGTAAGTTTGGTTTTCCAGAGGGGGTAAAATACCCCCCTCCAATAATAAGTAGCAAACTCTACAAAGTATGTCCACGCGTACGAAAGGTTAATATAGTCTTCAGCACAAAAGATTTTTATTCCAGTAAAATTATAATTTTAACAATATACACAGTAAAAAGGGGTTTATGCTTTTATATTAATATGGCAATTGATGAAGCTTCTATAATACAGAAGTATCTAATAAATGCTATATAAATATTACACATAGAACCATGTTTAGAAAAAAATCAATAACAATATTACGTGAATGACTATGAATCACAAATTATTAAACTACTAAAAAAATACAAGAGCTAGTTTGGAAGCAGTGCTTATTAAAAATTTGAGAGCTTAACCGATTTTAGGGGTCTGTTATTATCAGTTATAGGGGTGCTTCTCGACTGCTGTCAGGGACCTTTCTTTCTTTATTATCACCAGCCAACGATTAAAGATTCAATTTTGTTCAATTTACATTTTTACTGACAATTTTGATGACATTCTACAACTTATAAACTCATTATACATTTTACCCCATTGTTTTATTGTGCATCAGATTTACCGATTATAAATTACGTTCACAATAGGAAAACCCAAATGAAATCAATCACAACATGATCCCTCACGTATTTTATCTAAATTAATTTTTGAATTTAATAAGCCTTTATAATAAACATTATTTACATTTACAAGCTTAATATACTCGTTTTCGGTATGTCTGAGGTATGCTACTATTCTATTGTGATATTAAACTAGATGCTCCGATTTTCCTTATCATTGCCCTAGGCTACATATTATCAAATATTCTAATATTTCCCTTGTAATATCTTAAATGTGTTTTAATTATACTGACTAAAATAAATTATTAGTATTATGATATCATAATAGTTAACAGAACTGCGAAACAATAAAATAAACGTTTTAATACAAATTTAAACAATATATCTTAAAGGCTATTTTAAATCATCAAGTTCTTTAGTATATCCCATGGAAAAACATAGAATTGAAATGCAGGAACTGAAAACTTCAGAATAATAATCTCAGAAGATATTGAGTAGTTAACAATCAAACATCATAGGGTTAATTTGAACCATTCTGGTTCTTCTAAAGCTAACATTCTACATAGCACATAATTTTTGTTTTTACAACAAAAAAATCAAAATAAGTTTTTCAAACTACATAAATGCAAGTTTTTAATAACAAAACTTGTAAATATTAGACATTTTCAGAGTTTTTGCACCCTGTGCATAACATACAACAATTCTTACATTATACTATAATATGACAAATATTGATTCAACACGTACTTTATATATATAATTACAATATATAAACTCAAAGAAAACAATAGATAAAGATTGACATAAATATACTAGGCAATAAAAATAGTGACATATACATTAAATAAATGTATTTACAAAATATTGAACATTATGAGGTACACATGCTACAATTTACGCATAGAACATGATTAACAAATTAAATTAATGTAGTATGTAAAAATCATATAATTAACAATCATTAGTCCCTTAAAATTTATATACATAGTTGCATTCAACTATTTTTATTATTGTGATATGACACAAAACATAATTAAAAATGAAAAAAGATTTTAATAAAGTAATAGTATTAGAATAGTTTGAATGTTACATTTGTTTATTTCAATGCCATCATCTTAAATTGAAGTAAAATCAAGTATAATATGGCACTTTATTCAATATTTAAGTACATAATAGAATTTAAAGTTCATGTGGAAATCCTGCATCACAACAAATAAAAATATCTGTCCAAAAATACTCAATATTAAAAGATTACAAAATATAATAAAAATGTTATTCAATTAATATCTGTACACAATTATAAACTTAAAAAGTTATGAAAGAAAAATCTCTAAGCAGTATGGTCCTATAATATCCCATTGAAGAATATTGTTCCAAAAAGATCACATATAGATTGAAAAAAGTAAAAAATTAAACACTAAAAACCAATTATTTTTAAGCTCATAAAAAATGTAACTCACAATATTTTAAAGTTATAATGCAGGGGGATCATGCACATCAAATTTACTAGAACAGTCTAAACAAGATTCAATATTAGCTTCAGGGCCAGTCACATGCAAACATAAATGATTACCTTCTATCGGTTTACTCAAAGTATGCAATGGAATTCCACGTATATTCACCTTATGAACATTTGACAGAGTACCCAAAGCATGCACAATATTGTCACGATTGTGAAGAATACTTTGGAGATAGATATTGTATGATTTGTGGGACTTCTCAAGTTTTTCCAAATTCTGTCTTTCATCCCTCTTGCGCTTCAAAGAATTTTCCAAATTGGCAATATTTGTTTTTCGACGCATTTCTTCTCCCTTTTTCTTTTGTCTGTTAAGCTTGGCTTGCTCAGCATTCCTGTTAGTACCAGATGTTGCAGCTGTGGATCCCTCAATCTTCGAACGCTTAGGATCGGAAGATAGAGGTATGGACAACAATTCCTGCTGATAAGAGAATGGTTGCCCAGGCGTTTGATAATCATTAAGAAAATCGGCAAGACTACCTAGGTCCTCCTCATCCGAAGTACCATCAGTAATATATTCATCTTTAAGCTTCATTATTTCTAAAGGGAAACAGAAGTAACAAGAATATCAAATCAATGATGAGAAATTTTTTTACAAAAATCTTGTTGCTATTAATTTAATACAAGGTATTTTACAAATCATATATCTATTATTACATAGTATCAGAATCATAAGCACTTTATTTATTATATGATGACAGGAAAATGAAGGATAACCTAATTAATCGCTCTATTTTCTAGGGCTTTTGTAACTTAACATTGACATCAGAATACACAAGTTTAATATATCAAAAATTCTTAAATGCCCTTAAAAATACATACAGACTGTCTAATCGTCCAGATTTGGCCGTGACAATCCCGCTTTGAAAGACAAAGTATCAAGTCCCTACGAAACACTAAGTGGGACACCATGTAAACAAAACTTAAAATCCTAAATTACTCAAATCCTCAAGTTTATTAGTAGTTTTTACAATAAATAATAATTTAAAATTGAAATACATTTGAATTTGTTTTCTAAAAAACATATTGATTTTAATAATATTAGTATGCCTGGTTTAATACTAATTACAACGTAAAAGGTATGTACATGTTATTAATCAAATAAATTTTTGATGAAAATTTTATGAATATATTGTAATCATTAGCACATAAGCAGGTGCATTTAAATATATTTCAATGGATGTCAATTCAAGCAGCAGTAGTCATCAACAGCATAAAAGTAGATATTCTAAATATTCTGATAAAATATTTTAAAAATTGTTAATTTAAATAGCAGTTTTCAGGTTGTCTAACTCAACCAATAGGATAGCAATAACATGATTTCAGAATATACATTTACAAAAGTTTATGAAAATGCTTGTCATGCTTGCTGATTGCAATGTAAATTTTTTTTGAGCCATAGCTGAATAAATGACAATAAAACAAAATATTTTAATTGAACTTTAACCTATCAAAAATACATATAGTTAAAATAACCTTTCATCAGTTATATAATTGACATTAATATAAAATACATAATATATCAAACATAGTTTAAAAAGTAGCTAAGAGAAAGGATATGAAATATGAAAGTATGTTTCATACCTAGTATGTATTTAGCATAACTAATGCATTATATACAAATTTTTATATTTACATATTATAAATAAAATCAAAAACAAATTACTATATTACATGGTTACAACTGTTTCTAACAATTAAAACTGTCAGATTTTCGCCAGTTTTTTTCCTTGAACTTTTATAGTATAAGTGTAAATCAAAATCTGATTAAATACATCCTTTAAGATTATTAGAGTCATATTTCGAAAAAGTTGTTTTTGGATCAAAGCAGTAAATTTTAATAAATGATACTGTATAATATGTGAAGTTTTCTCCCTCAAATTTAAGCATAACAAGATGAGTCATATTGTATAATGCAATCAATTGGCACTTAACTTATATAATAACTAAATAAAATAATAAAACAAATTATAATGTTATCCTTCTATATTTTTGGATAATAAAGACACTGACATTTTAATTAAAAGAATTACTATGTTAATTATATTATAACAAAATCAGGGTAATTAGAAATATGGTGAACTAAGGAAAGTGGGAGCTACAAATGGCACCTAAAATTAATTTGAGTTTGTTGAAGTCTAATAATATAGACACAAATGATTTGCTGCAAACTCACACTTCTATGTTCCAATAAACCAAAATAAGTTTCATATTTCCTTGTACTACCAATATTAAAACTAAAAATATTCACTCATTATTTTTCAATATAAAGTTTGTTAATAA
>JAUZND010002404.1:0-12877 GCA_034780555.1 Coelogynopora nodosa
CTTGGCCTTCGGCCGCGTGAGCAAAAATAAATTAGCGTGAGTAAAAACCATCAATTCGCGTGGCGTAATATACTATAATTATAATTATGCACATGAATATAATATTTTTGGAAATGTTTTTGGAAACGGTTCTGTGGACTACACCTTGTAGTAAACACGATTCCACTATCCTGAAAAAGTGTTTGAAATATTATAGTCAATTAGAAAACCTAGTGTCATAATTTTAGTTAATGCTCATGTTTTTATAATAATATTGTTTATAATTATTTAACTAAATTTCAGTGCCTTCATTAATGGAACACATCATTTTATTGATATCAAATATATTATCAAATTACAATATTGGATTCGTTTGCTAAGATGAACTCATTTTCTGTTTATCAAATACTGTTTATCATATACGCTATTAATGTTGTTATATTGATTATTTTGCAATTTGTCAGTGAATCTTGACTGATGTACCATTACACTTCGAACATACATTATAATAATGTATCGACATTTCTATTTCAAATTTCATTCTATTATGGTGTTCAACTTTGTATCACGTAGCTTATAGTTGTTTATTTCACATGTAACTCGAAATAATGACGAAGTCCGTAATTTTTTTAATATGCGCATTTCACTGATTTATTGAAGAAAAAAAAGCTAACATTTTGTTAACTCGAAGAAATTGTTACATACTTATATGTCTAGCTACAAGTGGAAATACTCTCTTACACCCATATTATATTTGGAAAATTTCATGACATTAGAATTATATCAGGTTAACTGGAATTATTGACCGTGTTTGACTTTCACTTATCCATAAGTGTATTTTTAAAATCTTTGCAAATGTTAATTTCATATTATTATATAATGTATATATAATATATAAACATTTTAAAATTGAATATATACAGTAATGTAATGATATTGCCGGGGTGTTTACTTATTTTAAGAAACCGTACTTGTACATGTAACTAACACATTTTTTATCTATATACATCCGACTATTTCCTCAAAGTGGTTAAGCAAGCAGAAATGCTAGAATCAAAGAAAACATGATAAAAGAGGAAATTGTGAGTAACAGTAACCGAGATGTAAATAACACCAGATTCGCCAGATTCGCAAAAAAATATTTTTTTGTATAAAAAATTGTAATAAGAGAATAAATAAACAAATAAAATGTATATTAACATATAATACCATACAAAAGTAGACTATAACAACAAACTACCTACAATACTTATTTTATAATTGTAGAAGTATGAAACCATGAAAACGTGACATGTATATTAACAAATTTACCAAACTAATTTATACTATAAACATTGACCCCAATATACTACAAATACTTACTGATTTACACTTGTAGGTAGTATATAGCCGAATCGGTACACTATGTTAATTTCCAGCACCAGATTCGACTTCAAAATTAATGAGACCATTTCAACGGATTTTAAAAATTATTGAATCTCCAGCTGGAAATCCACTGATGCTCCAGCTACCAACACTGTTCGCTTCTATATACAATATAAGCTGTGCTTTAATTGGTTTCATATAATTACACATTATTTATTCACTGTTTTATTATTTATTTATTTTTTATTTATTATTATTTATCATTTATTATTATTTATCCTGCCTTTAATGAAAATACATATTTGTTGTGGATATATTCATTTGCTGTTCTATGGGTAATTTTATTGATATAATTATTTTCCTATATGCTCTGCGTTAAATTTGACTATATTTTATAATTATAAATTAATGTAATAGCAGATATGTGACATACGCGTAATATAATATGTAGTTTTCATATTTTTGTTCAAAAGCATAACGGAAAAAAGTAAAAAAGTATATTTTCAAACTATATCAACAAATGATTTAGTTTTTTGACTTTTTCATTTGTGCTATTGACGAAAAATAATTAAACAATATATAGTGCATGTTATATGTTTAGGATGTAATTCACCATTATAGTTTACTTAAAACTGCAGTTAACTGTAGTTTTATTGACTGTAACTGCAGATATCTGTAGTTTTATTGACTGTATAACTGCAGATATCTGTAGTTTTATTAACTGTAACTGCAGATATCTATAGTTTTATGACTGAAACTAATGTGAACTGTAGTCTATAGTTTTAATCACTGTATCTGCAATTAACCATATTGTTTTATTAACTCTAACTGCAGTGCTCTGAAAATATGCAGTTATTTTCGCAGTTGTATATTTTTTAAAACTACATTTTTCAGAGCTGTTGGATATAATATGCTTCTGTGGGTTTGCTAACATTGTTTATATGATAAGCTAATTGGATGTGATTTCATTTCGTGTAATCTGAATCATGTTGTAATCTAAACGGAGTTATTTCAAGAAATCGAGTATAATTGTCTATATATTATTAGGATTAGTCCATATATATAACTCAAGCAGTCATCTTAAAGTTTGAACTGAAGCATTGAACAATTTAGATATATGCACCTAACTCTCTATTTTCAAAGTATAGAAGTTTTAACTTTATATACTTCATACACCGGAAATAATACACTGAGCATGAGAGGTCCGCTATACAGACCAATATCCTGTTCTATCCCAACTATATCAATATAATATATATATCAACAGCCTGTCAACAAAATATGTTTATGCATAGATAAGAGTTATAATACAGCTGAGCAGTGAGATGTATTGAATGTTTTCTGTATGTCATTCAGTGAGACGTATATGATATTATACAGTAGATAGCAGAGCAGAGCAGTGTATATATTATATAAATCGCTTCAACACATTTCTTATACAAGTCTTAATAATCTTGCACCTGTTATACTAAAATTTTTGGGACTCCATGATACAATATATTTATATAGTACATAGTATACTTACCTAATATTGTTAATATAGGCATGCTCAAAATGTAATGAACATCATGTGGTTCCATGTGGTTATATATATGACATCTTTCATATTCTTCCAAGGCTCAGGATCACATTACAAGATATATAATATATATATATGTACATATATAGTAAATTGCGGACAACCTTAATTATATTTATTTTTACAACCTTATCAAGTTTGAAACATTGTTTCTATGTTAAGTTTTAAGATTAATACTTTATTAACCGTATCCAACGCAGTCTCTTTTTCTTGCAAGCAATGAAATAGGGGAAGGGGGTTTATTAGGGCCCGATTTAGGTAGATCTGTTATTGCGCAATTATTTGTGATTGGGATAACTAAGCAAGTGATGTAATAAATAAGGATATAATAAAATAATAGTGTAAACCGCTTCCTCCACACCGCAACTTATTTAATAACTTTTTTTAAATAGATAATGTTATCAAAAATTTATGTTTTATATGAATAATTTGTATTTTATTATAGAGGTCAAATTTGTTCTACATATATATTAACTTTCAATGATTTAATTCATAGGAATTCCCAGGAGGGAGCCTTGACATCAAGTGCTATACCCTTAGATTAATCCTGGCGTCCCTTTTAAAAACGAAACAATGACTTGTAAGATACACCTTTTCGTGAAAATGGCGCCTTTGCAGTAGAATTAATAGAAAAATATATAATAAGCAAACTACATAAATAACATACAATATATTGGATAAAAAGGGAAATGTATACTGCATACACAGTATATATTCAGTTGTTATACAGTATGACTGTATGACTAATACAGCTTAATAAAATAACTTGAAGTCAGTTCTGTTGAAAACAGCACCATACTGACTTCAATTAAGTTAGCACATATATAGCAGGCCGTGATAAGTTTAAGCGCACATTTAATAATAATCAGTGATAAGTATAAGCGCACATCTAATAATAATCAGTGATAAGTATAAGCGCACATCTAATAATAATAATCAGTGATAAGTATAAGCGCACATCTAATAATAATCAGTGATAAGTATAAGCGCACATTTAATAATAATAATCAGTGATAAGTGTAAGCGCACACCTAATAATAACTAATCAGTGATAAGTATAAGCGCACATTTAATAATAATCAGTGATAAGTATAAGCGCACATCTAATGAATTAACCTTAATTTCCAGCATCTACATATTATTAATATACAATGAATACACAAGAAAAAGCCTCATACTAAAGGCTTATGCCCACCAAGCGCGACGCGACGTGACGAAACTGAAGTTGAACTTATTCAACTTTTTCTGCTACGCCGAGCGCCGAAATGAATATTTCAATACAAACACTATAATAATTGATGAGACATTATTCATACACACAGGTTCCTGCATATACTGTGAAGAGTGAGAGAGGGAACCTCAGTAACACAGACTGTTTGCAATGGTCGTGAACAAACAATAGCTGCCTGCATATACGTATCTCCCTAATATACGTGACACTGGGCTGAAGTAGTGCGTGGTCTGTTCATATAGATATATATATATATCTATAGATCCATAACAGGAAATGCTATTTCATCGCGTCGCACTTAGTGAGAACCAAAATTGTGTTCTTGCCGCGAGGCAAGAATTATTAAAATATTTTTATATAATAATAAGAAATAGTCCGGCTTGAGGTAACCTAGTTTTGGAGTCCGCCAAACGATTTTTTGCACTTTCTGTATCAGAAAAAATTTACTGATTTCGAATCCAGTTGATGCCCCTCTGGCACACTTTAGCATTCTTCACATAACGTGTTTAAAGTCAGCCATTTCCAAAAAATCAATACTTGGTTATATATCTCAATAATCATATGTCCTATACACTAATAATATTAGTGTTTACCCCCATGTAGACGGTCTAATTGCCCAATACACACATTTAATAAGCGAAAAAGTTTTTTCCTATATAAGTAATACGAAAATGTGCAAATAATATGCAAATACTATGCATATTATACTCATAACGAATAATAGGTTTTTGTTTATTATTTATTAATACATTAAATTATTAATTATTTATATTACAGTTAATATGCACAACAAATATGTTATATAAATCATAATGTATTATACGCATAGAGTTATTATGTGCAGCATTTATCAACTATTTCTAAGTAGTTTATCAAATAAGTCACATATATTTACAAAAATTATACAAAAACAAAATAGCCCAGCTATATTTTAAATATATCAACATAATTAATGTATTAATAATGTTTGAAATCAATTATGTAGGCTATCTATTATTATTATTAAGTAAATACCCTTAAATGTACGTCAAATTTTCGATCATACCATATCGAATCAAACATATCAAATCAGAATTAACATTTCCGAGAGATTGAAGTGTTTCGAGGGCTCTTAAAGCTGTCCCTTTTCCAACATTGTATGTATTTTATGTAATTGTATTGTATTGTAACATTGTATATGCGAGCGGTTGCGGCTGAAAGATGGACGGATAGTCTGTTGTGCATGTTTGAGTGCCGATTGACGAATGTCGATCGATGTCCTCTCCCAAGAAGATACGACTCCATTGTTAGTAGACATGGGAGAGTTGTGATTGAATATATGTATGTAATATAGAAATCTATGTCGCACCTAATATTACATATTTATTACCTTGGCTACGTCATTCACTGCTTTCAGAAAAAGCTAAATTATTATAACATCCGCTTCTGCGTGTTCATAAATTTGATCTGTATAAAGCACGATGCCCTGACGCATTTCTTTCGGGGTTTAATTTTTTCATAAAATAATAAGTGTGTGCCCATTATCCGGTACTTTTTTAATATGTACACAAATCATTTCTGTACTTTGTTAACAAGAATGGTTAGAATATTCTTTTGGTGGAGGCAAAGGAGTGTAAATGGTAATTATGTATAGCGTCTACTTGAATGCTATAAGCTGTCCGGATCTAACCAACCCCGTCTTTTGATGCTGTAGTCAAAATATCTAGCTGTCGAACACCAGAAAGATCAATGTCATTGTGCTAAATCTTTTCGTATAGTTATTTTATTATAGTAGAAAACATAATCGGCAACTGTTCCATGTTTTGACTATGAATGAACAGCCGTTGATGAGTAGAAAAAAAAAACAAGAAAAAAAAACTAATTTTTCTTTCTGAGTGTAATTTGCATATTTTCGTAATTATTAAATATGTTTATTGGGTAGTAAGACCCTCTAAATGGGGGGTATACACCAAAAGTATTAGTGAAGGACAAATGGTTATTGAGATATAACCAAAACTGTTTTTTTAGTAATGGCGAACTTTAAACACGTTATGTGAAAAATGCTAAAGTGTGCCACAGGGGCATCACCCGGATTCGGAATCATTACCATTTTTTTATGCAGAAAGAGCAAAAAACATAGGACAGACTCCAAAACAACCTTTTCGATTCAACTGCCCGGCTAAAATGTTTTTTTTTAATAATTAGCTGATGTAAAACATTATAAAGCCAGACATCACTTGTGTAGAGAAATTTTATAATATTTAGTATAAGTACATTTCTACTTTTGTTCAAAATTTAGAATGAGATTAAGCAATGATGTAATCTGATCAAAATAAAAGTATTATTGTGATAAAATAAGCGATATATTGTACTGAAATTTTGCAATTACCTTGCAAAAGTTTGCGATCATTTACTGTAGGGTTAGTGGAGCTATGTATACATCTATAGGTTACTCCTCATGTATACATATGTAGTTAACGTTGTTTATTAAATATATTTAATTAAGCTTTATATAATTGACTTACGGAATTATCGAAGGGATATCGGGCAATTTAACATGAAAATTACCTATGTATTGTTTCAACAGGGAGCTTATAACTGAATCAGAAAAGTCATTAATCCGGCTTAACCCTCCAAGACAAGAATAGCTTCGGAGTAGATGTACAAATTGACAATGCATATAAACTCTTTGAAAGCTAGCGCGGCGATTCCTTTTATCCACTTTCAATTTGAAAGATAATAGCAAGAGGTGCATTCTCTTGTATCTGGAAACCGAAAGGAATTATCTTATTAACAAGAAGGCAATTATACTTTTGCAGCTCAACTTTTTACGCTTCGTTGCAAACCTAACCACAACGTTGCAGTGATATATACAGGCAATGCGGAAAATCCGTTTTTGTTTTGTTGCGCTAATTATATTCAAATAATTAACGCGCTGCTTTTGAATTGGACTTATTTGCAATATCCCATGTATAAAACGTATTATATTTATATAGGCTCTATTCGACTGCAAATTTTGTAAAAAAAAAACTCCAGGCAATACTTTAATGTTTTGTAATATTCTTCATATTATGATATCGTACAATAGTGTCTGTTTTAAACAAAGTTTTAATAATCATTTATTTTCATGTTTAAAAAAATATTTATGACCGAACAGAAAATACAATATAAGTTTAAAGAAATCCAAATATGTTAGTTGCACTCTTGAGTATTATATAGCTAAACTTAGAGCGATGGTATACTATAAAATATAGAAATTAGACAATGGGTTACAATTATAACCAAAGAAGCTTTGTTTATGTAAGAAGAAACAGCAACGTGTTGAGTATATACTTCACTTTAACTATGTAAACAATATTACATACTATACTTTGTACGTATGAATTATTTAAAAAAATATTTTCCGAGAAATACTTGAATATTATAGAAAGTTTTTTCATATGTGGAGCATTTAATAATTTATTGTTTTAAATATTGAATATTTGTTAATTCAATGGGCATTATTTTTTGTTTCAGACAAAGACTATTAAAGTGTTTTATTATAGAATTATAACACTATTAAATATTTTTAATTGGAAATTTAAATAAAATGCCTATAAAAGTTTATTTTATAACCGATATATAAAAAATATTACCATTTAACAAAAGATAATGTTTCCAGCAGACAGTTGACAAGCTTTTTATATTAAATATTAAACATTAAATATTAAATACACTAATTATCTTTATGGTAAGTATTAGGTAGGGTGCGATGAAAGACACTTAAGTCGTTCCACAAAATATTGGGTGGGTTGTACAAGGATAAAAGGCGGGGTAGGGGGTGCTAGGAGGCGCACCCCCTAAAATGTTATGTTATCGCCCTTAAGTTAGTACTACGCCCTTTAAAAAATCATGTTTTATTAAAAAAAAATTAAAAAACATGTTTATGCACTCCTTGATTGCGGCACTTTGGTGTTGAGCCCCCCTGTAATATAAAATTATTGCGTAGGCCTCTGACTTCCTATCCTGCACCATCATTGACTGTATAATTGTTGCGACCAATTGTTAAACTCGACTTTTCACTGAGTCAAAATATATATTATACAATAGAAGTCAAATATTTTACATATGATGCATAATTTTTTTACATGTAGAATATATACATTATTTAACATATTACTATATTATAGTTTGTTTATAATTATATATTTAAATTAAAGGTACTTTCCAATTATATTTGACAAATGTCATTTAAAAAATATATTTCCAATTTAAATTTTATTTGGGCACTATTTTATTTTGAAGCATCTTTTCATTATTTAATATTTAAATTATAACCTCTACATCATCTTTCCATTATACAACAATACCAAATTAGTTTACTCGTGATTCGGGGGAGTTATTTATTTGAGCAGACAATATATATATACGTATATAGCTTTCAATCAACCCTTTGCAGGAAATCATTCTCTTTATATAAACGAACTATAAATGATCGGTTAATTTTCTACCCCTATATTCATGGATATAATGCCCTCCTTTCACACACAACAATATAATTGCCAACATAATAGTTTTTTCCTCCTTCTTTTTCAACATTTATAGAATTTATATATCAAAATGTTCCCCTTCACACATTATTCCTTTATATTCTTTTCACTTCATTATCTATAGGGTGTTGTTCCGTCTTTTCTTGAGGTGATGATCCCCTGAAACAATGCAGACAGCTTCTTATTGCGTGACAACGACACTGTCACGCTCGTATATATGGGAAAGTTTCTATAAGTTGATATATATATTTACGTAATATTAAACACCTTCTTTGTATACAACACCAGCACAACAGCCGGTGCGGATTCCATGACTTGAAATAGTTATTATTTTATCTGTGATACATAAGATATAATATAAACTTATTATCATATAGTATATATTATGTAGGAGACAATTCAATTATAATAATATTATTGTGAATGGAATAACAATATTCAAATAAATATTAAATTGATACATTTATTGTTATAATGATAATGTTCTTTTAACTATACATCTGTATCATACATTACAATTAAATACTTTCTAAAATAAAATAGTTTACATTGATAGTCAATATTGACTTTTTTGATGTTGCAAATTTTTCAAAATACTTCATTGTTTTTATCTTTATAAGATAACTTTTTAATTGCTTTTTTAATCATCATTGAACAACGATCGACGAAATATTGTTGATATATTATTTGTATATCGTAAAGATAATCATATGCCACTGTAGCTTTTCATGTACGACTCTAGCTAATTATGTACAAATTCTAAGAAAATTAGCAATTAAGATATTACTCACTGAAAAAAACAGCCCAGTACAGTTAAATATATTAGATGATTTTAAACTGCTTTTGGAGGTTTTTCATTTAAAAGTGTCTGTTTAAAGCAAATATCTTTTGAATTTAACTGTGTACTGAGAAACCTACTATATGGCTACTCGCGGCATTCAATTACTGGCTGGATATACCTTGTCGCTGACACCTTAAATAGTCGAAACATCTGTCCTGGGCTCCCTCCCACTACTCAGAATTTAGTTGCTGTAAGTAGTATGTTAAGTAGTCATTTTTAATATGTTGAAGAAGGTTTGAAACTCTACGCTAAACTTGTGTTATTCTATGACAAGTATACTATGAAACTATATTTAGCCGTGTGAGAAACTACTTACTAATTAGAGCTGATTATCAGTATGATTTAAAAGGTAAATAGATAAAAGATAAATTTTAAAGATAAATTTTCAGGTACAAAATTAATACACCTGCATAACATGAATATAGCACCCAGGATTAATCTCATCACACAGATTTCCTACTTGTAGATATATTCTTTTAGATTGGTTAATTGCATACTTATGCGTATATCGTCTAGCATCAATATTCGCCGGTGGTGATCTAAATAAAATATCAAACTACTTTTTCTATATGTGGTTTTGAGATATGTTTAATCAATGAGGTTTAATACTACATATTATAACACACTAAATATTATATTATATAAGTTTTGAAATTTAAGGGGGACACATCTTTTTTTAGTTATCATTATAGGTGCAGAAAAAATATAGGATTTTTATGAGGCAAATTAACAACATTTCAAAATGACCATCTTCAGCCACTAAAGCCGCCGCCCCATATCTGAACTTTTATTAGAACATTTTTATCTTTGCATTCTGAAAACGAAGAAAAGTAAATGTAAACAAAAAGTATTGAACAAAATATGACTATTATTAATTGAAAATACCTATAACTATAACTACAAATGACTACTAAAATTATTTTATTTCAATTTTTATAATATCCATAATTCACTTAGATTTGTGAAAAAATAATTAAATAGATACCTAATTTTATTGAATTTCTCGGAGGTATACAAACACATTTATTTTTACACAAACAAGACCTGCTATAGAAAATGAACTTTTTAACTTCAATTGATAATTAAAATCTAACGCCTCAGTTTCGATTATTAACAATACCAACATTTATAATATCCGACCCTCTTTCTTTCATTCTAAAACGTATTTATTTTCTTACCCAACAAAACTGCTCAAGAATGAGACGGTTGGTCACACTGGAAAATTCATTAGACGCGCTCTATATGCCCAACTCAAAAGGCTTTTAACATCTTTTTATGAAATTTCTCCGCCCAGTTTATACCCCGGCAATAATGCCAATTTGGAGCGCATTTCAATTCCAACTTTTGTTCAATTTGCCCCGTGGGCTCAGGGCCCTCTTCATCCTCCTCCATTCACCAACCAGTGACCCTGGCTAACTCGGTTACCCGTCCTCTGTTGAGGAGGAGAAAGCGAGCCGGTATGATCCTGTTGTTCCTTGTGCCCGCGGACCAGCCGACCACCCCCAACGCTCAGTTGAGAGACAATTATTCGCCAATAAAACGCACTGGATTCGAACTAATTGAGTTGTTGGTTGGTTAAATTGACCAAATGCACTCGTCTCCCACCCCCCACACCATTTACACCCAAGTTAGGAACAGGGGAACGACTGGTTTATGTGCCTGGAGCTGGTTCAGTTGTCCAAGGCGGCCGGCTGGAAATAGAGTTAACTCCGGCGATGGTTTCGGGGAGAATGGGGATGCCGGGTGATGAAAGCTACACAGATTTGTCTTCTTCTGAGACAGTGAGTAGCCTTCCGCCTTGTGTTTCTTTTCTTCTGCCAAATGAGTCAATTGGCAGAAGTTTGACCATTATCTGCTATTTATTCCCCTATGCATAGATAGATATATATATGTATCGGCGAGATAATTGGCGATTTTAGAGGGATTTTTTTCGGGGAAATAAAAAAAGGAAAGCAGGCGATCCGTATCTTATTTATATACTTCGTATTATCAATTCGGTATGAAGCTGAGGACTAATAAGGTTTGCAAGTAATCGGGCTTTTATTCAAAACGAAGAATGGACAACTAAAGATGTCTATTTCAGCCTCTGTCACTGCAATTCCGATATTTGTTCGAAACGTTTTCATTCCGTCATTTTAAATAAGAAAAAAGATGATTTAGAAAATGTTTAGATTCAAGATTTTGAAGAAATCTTAAATTTAATTTTTACGTAGTACATATGGAAAACAAATTTCGGATGTATATTTCTTTATCACGCTAAAAAGTGATAAATCTGTTATTTAGTATTGATTACACTGAATAATATATTGATTAATTAGGCCCTAACTGTTTCTACGAATGAATTCTATATAACCTGATTTTAAACTTTTTATAACAAATACAGATACAAATATATAATTTATATGGGAATAATTACGAAAATGACGTTCAATTTGTTAAAGATTATAAACATGGGTGCGTTCATAAGATTATATAAATTTATATTATTTAACATACTCATTAATTTCTCTTAGTTTATAATAAATGCAATTCAAATTATATATAAATATTATTATTTAAAATCTGTTGTAATTTATTCAATATATTTAATGCTTATGCATTTCAAACAATTTCATTTTTAGAATATGCATTGTTTTCTCTTTTTAATGGGCTATAAAGTATAAAATAAACTGTAATTATTTTCCGCAATTGAATATATAGTCGGAATGTACAAATAAACTGCATTAAATATTTTAAAATGTAAATAATTTAATTGATTTATCAAAAATAATTTTGGCTATACTGTATTTCTAATTGGTGTAGTTCTATGAAAAATGATGTCTAGCCTATAAATTATTTATATACTAATACACTACAAACACTAATGATATGATAAATAAAGACAAGTAATGTTCACTTGTGAGGAATGCAAAAGTAGATGACATAAATATCAATAATATATTGTACACCGCTATCCACATGGTTCACTATCCACATGATTCACTATCCACATGATTCACTATCCACATGATTCACTATCTACATGATTCATTATCCACATGCTGCACTATTCACATGATTCACTCTCCACATGATTCACTATCCACATGATTCACTATCTACATGATTCATTATCCACATGATTCACTATCCACACGATTCACTATCCACATGCTGCACTATCCACATGCTGCACTATCCACATGATTCACTATCCACATGATTCACTATCCACATGATTCACTATCTAGATGATTCATTATCCACATGCTGCACTATTCACATGATTCACTATCCACATGATTCACTATCCACATGATTCACTATCCACATGATTCACTATCAACATGATTCATTATCCACATGATTCACTATCCACACGATTCACTATCCAC
>JAUZND010002405.1:0-12874 GCA_034780555.1 Coelogynopora nodosa
GCTTTAATCTGTTTAAAAATTCGACGCCACATGCGGATTTAGATGCTCGGCTTTTCACCTCACCATACCACAGCAGATAATGTTTCCCCTTTTATTAAGTGCCATGCATGCCCCTGACAAATTCCTGCATACGTGCCTGATTATTGAATGGAAATGAACAAATAATTCATTATTGAATATTGGAGTATAAAGAAACAGTGGACCTGAATACATAATAATGAATTATAAAATGCAGCTTTTTAGATTTTTTGTTTAACAATGATAAAACTGATAAACAATTGATATAATTATATAATTCAATTTAGGATAAAAAATATATTGTACAGGTACCACAAAAATACTAATAACTATAATAGATTATAATTAAACAATAATTAGCACAAGCTGAAAACACACATAATACTTGTGAATTCCTTGTGATCTAAGCTTATATTATCAACTAATCAAAATTGTCAATTAATCTGCTGTCCATCACAGCCAATAAGTTGTTGTTCCCCATTTGCACAGCAGTTATGTAACCAAGATATTTGCCATGAGCCCAGTGGCTAGCTTAAATGATTTTACATATATTTTGATAGAATCTATTTTTAGAAATGTATTTAACTGTGCATATAAAAATAATGTCTCAGCATTTGAGATACCCACTGTCGCCATAGCATAAAATAATATCTCAAATGCTGAGATACCTGTAGGGAAAAGGTTAATGCTAAGTATGTGCTTGTTTAGTGCAGAAAATAAGGAAATTGTATGCTCTGTTCTTATGAATATTTGAAATATACAAATATAATGTAAATTTTATTAGATTAGCAAAACATTTATTAAATATTGAAATATAAAGTATAATATTTTTTATATTATTTATAATTATCTATATAGTCTTAAATTTTCATTTGAATGAAATATATAATATTTTATTGATAGTGTAAGTCGTTACTTGTAAATGTTTTAAACAATCAAATTTATGCTTTTAGTAAAGTTTTATAGTTTTTAATTTATTCTTGAGCAGTCTTCTTATTAATAGTTTCGATGTATTGCATGTGTAAGATCAATATGCTATTTGAAATTAGTTGTGATTTTAAATTTATAATCTATCTGTGCTTTTAATGTATTATAGGTTTCTAGTTTAATACAAATAAATGTGGATAGATAGCACATACATAATTTTGTGCTTTTAAACTATAGCCAATTAATGAATGCCAAGAGATGTTTTCTGTTCTCAGTTATATATATATTTATTTCTTATCATTATTATATCAACACATTATTATGTACTTAAAAGCTTTAATATTTGACATGTTAATACATTATTTAAAAATATATATTTGTACTTTTTAAATTTTTCTTATCATATATATATACATCATAATATTGATAGTTAACTAACTGATGCATTTATTTTTTCAATTTAGTTACCAAACTTACTAGAATCAAGATTCTTAATATTGGTCAGATATGTGGTTTCCCTTTTTTAAGTTCAACAACAGTAGAATTTGCCTGTGATGTCACACTAACCTCATGTAGTGTTGCACTTCTCTTCGTCTCCTTAAGATGTCTTCTCAACCAGCCACACACCGACCTCTCTTGGTGATCCTCAGTGGTAAACGCAAGACCGGCAAAGACTATTTGGCAGACCGTCTGCTGGCGGAGCTGGGCGTTCAGTGTCACCCACCCGTCGCCACCATCACGCGGCTCAGTGCCCCCCTCAAACGCGCCTATGCTCTAGACCACCAGCTCGACTATGCGCGCCTGCTAGACGCCTCTGCGTACAAGGAGAGTCATCGGGCTGCCATGGTTACCTGGGGAGAGGAGCAGCGCAGCCAGGACCCGGGCTTCTTCTGTAGACTGGCTGTGGAGGAGGTGCCACCGAGAGAGGGCCTGTTGGTAGGCGGCGGTTCGTTTCCTTGATTTTTGACTTCAAGTTCTGTGTAGCGTAGCTTTTCGTTTAACAAGGTACCTTCTTCGCCTCTTTAGTTTAGGAGCACTTGAATTCGTGAAAATTTGATACTCCCCTTTGAAAATTAATTTTAAGTAAAATGCTTTGATGTATGCAACTAAAATAAAATAATCTATCCCTTGTATTAATTGAGAATACTAGTGTATCCAATTAACAACAACTATCGCGGAATAACTATGTCATCTTGAATTCTAAATTCGGACGCACTCTGGTTTTATCGTATCTTTAATTCTATCGAAGCTTTTCGTCTAAGACACTCGATGTAGGTGGGCTATTTTCTTCGTGGCTTAGTGAAAGCTATATCCCGACACCGTGATTTCTCTCTTTGTATTTTTCTTATAAATCCTTTCGCACTCGAAACCCTAACGAACCCCATTTTACCTCTTTGAAAGATCAATGAAATTCTAATTCTACATAATTAAGACCAATTCTGGGGTTAATAGTGACAATCTATGAATTTATTATTTGTTTTCTCCAAGTTAGAACGCTTTTGATCCTGTTGGATCTCTTCAGCAGTAGTGCGTATATTAATGATATATTTACGTGATAATACAAGTTAAGTAGTAGAAATAGCTGGATAAGTATCGCTTTTTATCATATTTCTTCAAAGATTTATAATCATATTAACTTCACCAATCCATAAATTGATATTATGTATAATTTACAAGTAATATTAATGTAGGATTCATTGCTGTCTTTAACCTGTGGTAGTTTCTTATTAATATCGATTATTATACTCTGGTAAAACAGTGAATCTTTTTACAGTTGGTCCTGACATGATACAGGATCTGACAACATATCTCACATTACTAAAGCGCTGTCGATCTTAGCGATTCGCTTTTAAGTAGTAGATATTATGCGAGTCGAATAGCTGTTTGATCTGGCATAATGAGAATAATTGTAACATTGTCAACCTTACTTTCATTACAACCATTTCTTCATCTATTTCAAATAGAAAATGTCTAATGTGTGAATCGATTGTCAAATATTAATTGTTAATAATCTATTGTATGATTCAATGATGGATAGAATAATTGAATATATGTCATATTATACCACAGCTTTGCTATTAATTTTTATGTATTATAAAAATCGTTTATAAATCTAAAAGTTATTGCGCGCGAAATAAATATTTTTTATTGATTTACGTAAGAAATTAATGTAATTGACGGGAAAATGTAAAATCTATAAAATATATACGCACGATTAATATTTGTTTTTCAATCAGATAAAATATATACGCACGATTGATATTGGTTTTTCAATCAGATACAATATATACGCATGATTGATATTGGTTTTTTATTGCCAATTAATTCAATAAAATATATAGAAACTTATATTTGTATATATAAGTTATAATATATATTATATTATACATACTTATATATATTATAGTTTTTGTATCCACCCATATAAACTAAGAAACTCTAGTTTTTTTCTTATTGAACGAGGGAAGCGAGTTTTATAAGAATAAAAACGAGTGTTTCTTAAGTTTTTCTATCCGATGAAACTGAATGCATACGTTTTCGAATCTATAAAGTAAATAGATTCCTCATTCCTTGCCAGTCTCCAAGATTAAAAAATTCCTAGACCCCATCGTGTTGATTTTTCGGTATTTTTATTTTTAGTTCGACTTATTATATCATTAATTTGTTTACTTGAGATATTTGCAAAACGTTTGTCATTCATTTTATAGTGTATAAAAAGTAAATGTTCAAATAATTTCCTGTGCTTCGTCTAAACAGTTTAAATATTTATAATACGATAATTTTACGAATTTAATTTTTTAATCAATCTTTGGTATAATGATACAGTTATTGCATAAAAATCAATGCTAAAGCAGCAGTTATTGATCGAAAGTTTTCGTTTTCCAATTATCGAACTCGCTGACGCTCGTATCGATAATTTGAAAACTGAAACTTTCGTGCAATAACTGCTGCTTTAGCATTGATTTTTATGCAATACCTATATATTAAACATGGCATTAAGGAATGGTTCCTGCCAATTGCAGGTGGTGATAATATCGGACGCCCGTCGCACCTCAGACCTCACCTACTTCGTCGACCAATACGGTCGTGCCGGCTGCTGTCTGATCCGGATATCAGCGAGTGAGACTTGTCGGCGACGACGGGGCTGGGAGTTTGTGGCGGGCATAGACGACGGTGACACCGAGTGTGGACTCGATGGCTGGTTGGATTGGGATGTGGAGGTGGAGAATGGTGGGGCGGAGGGACTGTCTGCTGGAGTAGTGGACGGGGTGGTGGCGAGGATTGTGGCGATGAGAGACGCCCTGATGGGGAGGAGGTTATAACAGGGGTGCTTTCATGTCAGTAGTAAAGGAAGAGTCGATTCGACCGCTGTTATAAATAGATTTATGTGTCATGGCTAAAATTAGATCATGAATCATCACCCCCCATTTTTTTCCAACATTTTAATATATTTTTTTTAAATAATAAAAAAATATATTTTTTTAATTTTCAATTTTTTTTTATATGATAGGGGGATGAGTCATGATCTATTTTTAACAATGACGCATAAATCTATTTATAACTGCGGTCGAATCGACTCTTTCTATACTACTCATGTCTTTAGAACGCTTGCAAAAAAAAATTCTGCAAAATTATGTTCTTGTTAAACTAGTTTCATTAACTAAAAACTTCAAACTTTCAAACATTTGTTTTTAAACAAATTAAGCGCATTATGCAGTCATTTGAATTTACGTTGCTAGGTGTGACGTAATTGTCTATCTCACATTTTTAATAACATATTATAGGATGCTCTATAAAATTAATTTAAAATAAATCCACAATATAGTGGTCGGTTTCCAAAATGGCGGATATCTCTATTTCTCTCCAAAACTGTATAGTTTAGCCCAAAGTGGGTCATATTTCCTCTCCCGTATTCTTCCTCTATACAGTGTAACAGGGTTGGGTTTGTTTCTGACGACCTGTGCCACACTTTTCTTGAGCAAATATGTAGCTTGTTGGGTTTAGCCAGGTTTCCTACACTGCCAGAAAGACATGAACATATATAGACCGAAATATAGTATAACGAGGGTTACACGTACGCAGTTTTATTGAAATATTCAAAATATAGTGTGTATAAGAAAATACAGTAGTATTTGTTTATTTTAATAAAAAATTATAGTTATTTATTTTTAAATCCTGTTAGTGGGTAAATTTGTCGAAAGAAATGTTTAGTCTGAAAAGTGTTGGTTTCATGTTTAGTGGAGTTTTTAATTAAATATAGTGAAGAGGATGTTGTCGAAGTCAAATATAAATTTATCAAAACTAAACGCTTGGCTATCCTTTTACATCTTTCAGGAGAACTTGTATTTCTAGTAGAAACATTTTCAGTTGTCAACTAGATTTAATATTATAGATAAAATGTCTTTAATGAAACAAAAATCAATAAATTAACTATAGTGGTGTACAGAATGAAAGATTTATTATCTCTGCTCAAATATTGTGTTTGGTAGATTGCCAACTGTTATATAATATTATCCATATTTTCTTGTGACAGCATGAATGTAGTTCCAATATTTTATTTAGATGACTTCCTTGTGTTTTTATTCATTCATCTATTGATTATTATTGATCCTTCGAGTACTTTTATCTTTTCTTTTATCAAATAGAATATGTCGACCGTTTTGGTTTCCTTTTTTTTTGTGCTTTACCCAACTTTTATCTCAGTCTGTGTTCCGTTTTCTATTCTATTTTTATATCCTGTATTTTCTATTATATACTCTTTTTCGAAATATATATACAAAAGTTTTGAAGTTAATGTTGGTCTTTTTATTTAATGTATACGTCTAGAGACCTGTTCACCAACTCTTTCTTGTATAAACTGTATCTATTAAAGTTATAACTGGGATTTATTAATGCTATAATGTCAAAGCTAAATTTAATTTAGTATTTTTAATTTTGGAAAATACAAATAAATCACATTATTATTAGGTTTGCCTTTATTTTAATAATTCTGCTGCCGTTATAAATGCATGTAATCCTACTAGTTTTTACGTCATTTTAACTTTCCTGTCGCGATCTGAGTAAGTAAATATAGATGGGCGGATATCTTGTTTACCATCACATCGCTAATGTGTGCTCAACTAATGTCACATTTCTACAACACAATAAATACAAATTGTGACTATAGTTTGGTTGGTGTTGAGTCGACTCTACCCGTTTCAGTTGTTTAGACTTCTCTGACCGATGTGTAGGCCAGATCTGATGTAATTCATATCGCTAACAATATAGAGGTATTCCATAAAGTATGAGAATGAGTCATGTATAGACTTCGAAATATTAGCTCTAATAATTGATACAACAGCATACAAGTGCGTTAATAAGCATAATTTACCGTGTATTACAAAATTAGTTTCCTGCGATTATTGCATGTTAAAATATATATAACTGACATTAATTATTTTGTGGAGATACGATATAAGCAAGTCTCACCTCGAATTGGTGAGCTCAATGAGCAATACTTTTCCTGTTTATGTAACATGGAGCTCCATATTGCTGATCAATACCCTTTTATTCAGGAAACCAGTCAGCCATCTCTCGAGCAACTCTTGTCAACTTTTTTATAATAAGATTGGGATATACCGTCGGTAGCTAGCTATCGACGGTATATCCGCTATCTTTACTCTTACATAATTATTACATCCGTCATCAAGCATCATGACAAACATTGCCTCAAAGTAACATTTCTTGCATGATAGTCATCAAATAGTACAATTTCTGAGCTTTTTATCAAAGGCAGTTGTATTTTGGTTGCTTGGATATTGACTGTTAATGAATTCAAAGTCCTTTGAATTTTTTATAAAATGTATGCAGTTCCTAAAAGCCCCAATTTATCTTTGAACCTAATTTGCACATCGTTGACGATCACTTATTTACATCGGTCGGACATCCACAATCTATATACTAAGTAGAATAATCCATATATTTTCTAAAGAATTGATTAGTATGAAAGACAGGTAAATGATCAATCTCTATATTCATCATTTGCAATCTTGCGAGTTCGTTTATTGGTAATTTATTTCCAATAAACTCTTGTTGAGAGTCCAAAGTCCCGCACCCTTGTTTATATAGTCACCTCTTCTTCTTCTTCTCTAAGATCAGTTTTATACTCAGTATTCTTCTGTTATGTATTTGATAGGTTAGTATTAAATCCACAAAGGTTTGACTAAATGCCATCTTATCAAGCAGCCAATAAAGCATGTTTGGAATGTAAAAAATTATATTAATATTTATGATCTGATTATAACATATTCCTTTTGTTTGACCTTTCTGGAGTTTAGTCATGAATGTTGTTATTTCCTTTAAACCATTTTGATTTAATTAAAAATGTTGTTTCCCATTGCACAGTTTCTATAAACAATTTCTGTTCTGTTTTTTTTTGTTTTTGTAGTTTTGTTCATTAATGAAATAGAATAGAATGTGATATCATTTACTATAGAAAATTAAAGTTATTTAATAGCGCATTCAATAGTTCAATAAAATAATAACAATGTATAGTTCATGATGTTTTATGAATTATTTTATCTAACGAATAATTTTTTTGAAATTCGAGTACTAATTATACGTTATGAAATTACAGATGATATCATATATATAATTTCTAATAATGCCCGTGCTGTATTGGAATAATTTTGCATGCATTTATATGTTGACATTTATGACATTTTAAATATAATTAACAGAAATCAGACGTATTATATATTCTACTATTCGTTGTATCGCAATAATTTAGTCAAAATATTATAAAAAATAAATAGAGTGATGTGTAAACTTTTTGTTGTCGACTATAGTTGTTTTATGTGCCAATGTTACACTTTATATTTGTCAGTCTGGTCTGTGTATATTTTGTCTATGTATAATTATAGTCAATAAGGAAATATATCCAATTATTTTTTTAATGTAAAAATTTATTTAATTTTTTCGTAACTAAAAACTATTATCAACCTCATTTTTACAAAATACGAATTTAATATTTTCTTGCTTTTATTAAAACTTTAAAGTTATAAGACAAATTTCATACTGAGATATTCTTTTATTCTAAATACTCTAAACAGCTAAGTAAAATATGAATAAAAAATAATATAGGTAACCGTTATAGAGAGCCGACTTATAAATTTTTGACTCACACATAATTACATTATGGGTTACGCGTACATTGTAGATTCTTATCAGCGGTTTTTGATTATGTAGTAAAAAATATCGCATTTCAATATAACAATTGTATTCAGAT
The DNA here is from genome assembly GCA_034780555.1 of Coelogynopora nodosa. Classification (NCBI taxonomy): domain Eukaryota; kingdom Metazoa; phylum Platyhelminthes; order Proseriata; family Coelogynoporidae; genus Coelogynopora; species Coelogynopora nodosa. Next base: position 8,213 of record JAUZND010002405.1, read on the forward strand.
TTGAAAATATATTTTAATTTGTATTACCCTAACAAAATATTATATATGTTTTGTTATTTGATTATTATTTTTTATATTTGATTATATTTCTCAAAATAATTAAATTTATTAATTATATTATGCAAAAAATAATTAAAATGATATGTAACATTTTAATAACATTTGTAATGAAACAGAAATTATTAAGTCCTCTGAAACGCGATTAACGATGATTAATTTATCTGATATGATTAAATTTTTGTTCGTTTCAATATCTATAAACAAAGCAAATGTGGTCAATTTGAAAGAGAAGCTGGATTTTTCGCGATCGCTTTATTTTTAATTCTTTACGTTTGTTGTGGATTTTATGGTAACATTGTATTTATTTATGTTATTATAAATAAACAACATGAGTTAAAATATCCGTTTTATATTTTTCACTTTTATTTAATGCATCAGTGGCTATTCAACTGGTAATAAGACTATTGAACCAACTTTTTTCTGCAGTTATTGATTTTTCGTTATTTTTAATATATATGATTAATATTTGTTACAAATACTTTTTGTAAATACCAATATTTATAATATAATAAATATTTTAAAATATGGAAAAACTGGGGTGAAAGGCCAATTGAATAGTCTATTTAACTGTTTCATGTATATATATATATTATGGATATATATAGTATATGCAGTCTGTAATTGCTGTATGACATATGTTATTGTTACGAAGATGTTATATGTCCACCTAGTCAGAAAAATAAATTCTAGGCTATGTGTCTGCCTTGGTTATATATATACATAATAGCTAATATTATTAATATTATGTATTAATAATATGTAATATTATTAAATTGTAAGTTATACCTATTATGTCAATGAATAAAAACGACATAGTATTTTATTCATTAGGTATAACTTACAATAATAATATATAAAAAACAGTATTTTCATATTTATATTAGCTATTATGTATATATATAACCTAGACTTTTTTTTCCAAATAGCCAAATTTGTTGATGGTACACCCTAGTATTTGTACCAACAAGGAATTTTAAATAACTTAATATTAACATAATTTTAACATTTTATAGCAACAATTAATTTTTTTAAATCATTTAATAAATAATTGTATTTTTTTATTATTAAAATTGTTTATTGAAATATTAAAACAATTCACATATTAATAGCAATTTTAAGTCAACTTATTAAATTCATTGTTGGGACAGCCAAGATTATTGTACCAATAATAAATTTTAAATAAATAAATATTAACAATTTTAAAATCTTATAGCAACAATAAATTTTTTAAAATCAATTTGAATTAAATAATTTTTAAATTAATGCTGTAAAATGTTATAATTATGTTAATAATACTTTATTTAAAATTTGTTGTTGCTACAAATAATTTTGGCTGCCCAAACAAAAATTTAATAAGTTGGCTAAAAATTGTTATTGATATGCAAATTATTTTATTATTTCAAAATATTAGTTTGATAAATTTTTTTTAATGGATTTAAAAAAAATTATTGTTGGTACATGCGTAACTGTCCCATTCACAAACTGTTTGTACCATTCAAATTGTTCTTTGTTAGTACATCCCAATCACAAACTATATAAATTCGCTTATGTTACACATGAAATATTCAAATTTGAAGAAGTTGAAGTCTCTTTGACCTAAGAGACTATTCACCATCATTTTTTCAGTTGTTTTTATTATAATTAATATTGGTGTTTACAAAATAATTTTTAGCAAATAATAGTAATAAAACAGTCGTTAGGAATGTCTGGGAAAATGTGGTTAAATAGTCTATTTGACTTTTAGATTTATTTAAATATAATATGTACACATACAATCATTTACATATGACAAATATTTTAAGATTTAAATTATGGACTATGACTATTTGAATTAGACTAATTGACACAGACTAATTAATCCATTATTTTATATATTGAACATAACTAATGCATTCTACATTCTAATACTATATTGTAGTAATATACTAATATAACTTTTCTTATACTTATAAAAAAAAATTTAAATTTTAAATCTAAGTAGTAATTTTTCAAAACTTTCTATATTATTAATGCATTATTTCATTTTAATAAGTAACAATTTTCTTGTTTAATTTTTTAATTAATTATGTTTATTAATTTATTTTACATATTTAACAAAACATTTATTAATGTTACATTTGATTGCTTCATTATTTAAGTAAGGCATTGCTATGTCCTTGCAAAATCACTTCAATCATATAAAAATATCTAGCTAAAAGCAGAAATGGTTTTTCTTCTTTCAATTAGTTGCATTTTACTGACTAATAAAGATTCATTTCATAAAAGTAAAACCCATTGAACATGATTGGTTCAATTAAAAATATTATATTATTATCTTTAATTTTTAAAGTAGATAAAAATAAATTTAACAGAATTTATTATAAATAATTATATATTTCCAGATTATTTTAAACATCCATAGGGGATTACTTAACTGTAATTTTTTCATGAGATACAAAAAGAGAAATATGATTTGCTTATATTATGATTATGTGCATCAGTCTTCAATCTTGACTCTTGTGAGATACTTATTAATAGACCAGAAGGTGATGGAGTTACCACACATATTGATCAATTGAATATCCATAATGGCCAAAAGATAGGGAGAACCACATAGTAGAACTTACATTTTGTTTTGGGTTTAGCATTAACTGATTAGATGTAAGATATTGGTAGAAATGTCTGGAGCATAAATATATATGTGTATTCTTATATACTTAGCATAGATCTGGTATAGTAGGCCATTATAAGCAATGATGTCTGTGATTTATAAAGAGTAGAGAGAGAGAGAGAGAGCACAGGATTCATCTAAAAACTTATTCTTTAGGTACTCAATATATATATGCTGTATAAATATTTATTTATTATCTTAAACACAGCCAAGATTACATAATTATAAACCATGATTATATTGTAATATAAAAACGCATGCATTTCAAGGTAATGAAATATTTTTCAGTGCCAACACTGCATATTATGGTACCATAGGGTTGGTTCAGTGTGGAAATCTGTAAGATGTATTATATAAATGATGTATACCTGATTAATCTCTGAGATTTACAATTTAAACAAGGTATGTCTGATAAATCTTAGAATTTAAATAATAGATATACCTGGAAAATCTTGGATATTTCCACACTGAACCCTTTGGTCTGCCATAGCATCTAATGCAAATGATACATGCCAATATTGATTTTTAGATAAATATTTATATTTTGAATAGAACTATATAATGTCAGTAATAATGTATAATTAATTATTCATGCAATAAATATATTTTTAATGAGAAATCAAATTTGTTTGCTTTTAGCTGATAGTGTATATATTCATTGCATAACATTTAAGAACTTTAATTCCATTGACAAAAAGTTTAAACTGTAAACAATGTTCTTTAAATAATTTATATATTATAAATATATTCTAAAATTTAGAAATGTATATTTCAATATAAATCATCTCAAATAAATAATTCAAGATTAAGTTAACTTTTCAGCGTAAGGAATATAGAAGCCCTGTCCACCTTTAATTTATATTAATAACATATATAATTATTTTAAAAATCTTGTTCCATTATATATGCCCTCTTTATCAATGCAGAAAAGAAGAAAACTAAATATAATGAAACTTATTATAACAATAATAAGAATATATTTTATAGAATGGGAATTGAATACATGGTACATGAGGTACAATAACAATATTAAAAGAAAGTTCATTTTTTTAACACAAAACAGTTTCTTTATTTCATTTTTTCTATTCCATGTCTTATTCAATTTTCATTCTCTATTGTAAGCAAAGTGACATTTTGCCAATAAAGCATGTTGCTATTATTATGGAAAATACACTGAAATGATACACTGTACTGAACATAATATTAAATGTGGTTGGGACAACACTTAAAACGAATTAAAGAAAAGTAACATATAAATTCCAAATTAGTATTGGAGCCTGTATTTCAGGAAACGTTAATATATATTTTATTTGAGCAATGCAGCCAGTGAGGGACAACATTGTGCAAAACACAATTTTGATCAGACTCTTCCTTCAGGAAATGTTTATTGGCCAACACATGGCAATGGATAGAAGTGTTTCCATGAATGATCATGTGTGCCCATTGATTTTATAACAAAGTTTTATGATTTGTTGATATATTTTGGGAAACATACAAAAACAGGAGTGGATGACACCTTAGGAGATTAGAGTAATTTGGTGGGGTTTCAATTATTAATTGATCCTTATTAATATTGTTATGAAAATCTAAAATGCTTAAAAGATAAGATAGGCAATAAAATTATATAAATTAATTATGTATGATTATAGATTATGGTATATTCAAAATAAAACGTTAGTTCTAAATTTATTTGATGTATTGTACACCTTTTTTCTACACACTGGTCTTTTATGTATTTTACAAGCCCATATTTTGTAATGATGAAGCATGGCCCACATTACCAATTTTCATTTTGGGGGACAAAATTCTTAACAATTCACTAATTAAATCTTTTAAATTAACCCTTCGTACGTGGAGGGTATGGCATATTTGGTTATTTTCCTATAGTTTTCCTAACTGGAGTTTATGACGTAATCAGGGCATAAAATTGATACCAATTGATAATTATTTTG
>JAUZND010002406.1:0-12871 GCA_034780555.1 Coelogynopora nodosa
GGCTCAGAATGAGCCATTTCTATGTGGCTCACGATGAGACACCTTAATGGCTCATATTGAGCCATCTCGATGGCTCAGGTGGCTCCTAATGAGCCATTTGAGCCATTAGTGGCTTATAGTGAGCCATCTTAATTTGTAGTGCAGGGGGGGCACTTGGCCTTGCCCTCCTTGCCCCTATGCTAGAAACGGCCCTGAAGATGCAAATATGTATTATAATTTATACATTTAAAAAAATTGAAAATTAAAAGTTGAAAAAGTTCAAAATTCGCTATTTGTCTAGATGGATAGAAAATGCTGCAGATGGGTGAAAGAAAGGATTAAAAAAATTGTTTTAGCAATTTTTTAATAGGCAAAAAATTACCACTTATTTGTTTAAAGTTTTAGTAATATTTAAATATCAGTAAAATATGTATTTTTTAGCTTTTGTTAATTATAAATATTGTATCAATAATATTTGTATCCATCCAGACGGTTTGTAAATCGTTGGTAACATATATTCTAAACAAATTATTTTAAATGAAGACAAATATATATATTTCTATCACAGTCATACCTCTGTGCTTTTCATAATATCCGAAAACTCTCGTTTTATTCTCTGCTGTGCTATATTTGCCATTATGGTTAAACTTCACTCGAATACGTTAAAATTCGTTTAATGAAGTTAAACTTTTTTCTTTTTAAATAAAATGTAAAAATTTTTTAAATATTATTATAAACAAAATTTAAGGTATAAAGTATAGTAAAAGTATTTTTATAAATGAAAATCAGATATAAAAAATATAGAATGTTATATATTCTTTGAAACGCACACTGTGATAATAACAAGAGGAATTAGTACAATAACATTATCGGTAGAATAATACTAATATTTACTTATTGCTTTATTTTACTGATACACCAGTTCTAATATTGTTTATGTCAATAATATAAAAAATGTCGCTCTATTATTACACTTCAAATAGAGTACATGATTTATTATTCGCAGTGACATCCCTCCAAATCGAAGGAATATAAAAAGACAACAATGATATCAGCTTCCTTTATTATACCACTAACGAGACCCGTGTCAAGTCCAAAGTACTGCTTATTATATAGCCTATAATGATATAAAAACTGATTGTTGTAATTAGTTTTTATTTGTTAGTGTGTAAAAGTTTGATCATTTTTTCAGAAAAGTAGAATTAATTGCATTGTTACAATATACCTATGTTTTTGGTGTCCCTATTTTATTATTGACCTATACTCTAATATGTACTATAATCTTTTTTATATATTAGTTTTTCATAACCACATAGCTGACATGTTTAAGTCCACTTCTCGAATTATACCTTTTACAAAAGAGTGTTTAGAATAATTGGTTTAAATTATTCTGGTCTATTTTTATGTGGAAAAGAAACATGTAAATAATAAAAGGATTTTTAAAAACCTTATAAAATATGTTTTTATTTTTTCAATATTTGCATAACTAATGAAATTTGCCACATATTTATTGTTTGTTTTATGGCGAATTCACAAAAGTTTTGTATGTTTTCATTGTATAATTTGTTTTATAAAAATATTGTAAATGCATCCGTTTGCACCTCTCCAAATGTTTTTGATCCCGTGCAGAGAATAAAACCGGATTGTAGTAAGATACTTTGGATATTTTATTGTGAAATCACTTGAGTACCGTTAACATTATCATTCAACTTATGTATATGAATAAACAAAACATAAAGAAATACATGAACTAATTAATATGAATGAAAGTCAATTAATATATAATGGATTAATATCCATAACACCAATAATAATCTCATCTAATTTCTGACCCAAATTAGAAGTGGGAAATATGAATTTACTTTCGATCAATGACGCACGTGAGTTCCCGTCACAGTATTTTTTTTATTATCTTTCACTTCGGGGAATATACAATTTGCGCTACATTACGGATTGTCTTAATTTTTGATGAATTTATACCAAATAAATGAATTTTTAAATGTTCATAATTTTTGTTATTGGATGATCTATGATTTTTGCATAATCAACTATTGGTATTTAATTATATTGAATATGACACAATTACCCTTTATATTGTATATCACTAAATAAAATTTTGTTGTAATTAATTTGAGTAGCAAACTCAAGTGCTACATAAATATCGCATTTGAGAATTTAGATGTGGGACGACTGAGCCTGGCTTCGAAGTATCTATAATTAACAAATATATATACAATTTTTTTTGCTTGTATTTCTAATATCCCAATTAATCATGAGAAAAATAGCTATAGTTTTTGTAATAAAAATTATTAGAAATTAAATAAGAGGAAGTTGTTTATGTGTTATGTAGCCCTATATGGCCCTGTGCTACTCTACGAGACCAGGCCTTATATTTCTTAATTCCCCTAAAACTAAAGGGGCAACATTTTTCAGACTATTTATGAAAAGATATAACATAATAAAATTGAAAAAAATCTATAAAAAGTAAATTAATAAATTAATTGAAGGAATTCACTTAAATGCCACTTTCACATGCATTTTTAAATTGTACTTATAATTCTTAATGATCCCTTTTTGATGATCAGTATAGTTTTCTACAATGTACATTTTTTATAATATTGTTAATTATTAATTAAAAGTCAGTTAATCTTTCGATAATATTTTATGTAAAATTAAAAAAGAAAATACATATTGACAAATTGAACCTAATTTTTTTTAATGCAGTAAGGTAACAATATAGGATGCGTAGTCACCAATTTTTTAAGGTGGGTACCGCGTTTTTTTACTCAGCTATATTTTTGATAAAATCATAAATTAGTTATCACAATATGTTTAACGATTTTATAGCTAATACCTACATCGATGTTTGTAATGTAATATTTGTATGTACTAAATGATTGTTTTTTAACTATTGTTTTTAGCAAAAATTAAACATGTAAAATTTTATATTTCAATAAATGTAGTCTTCATAATATTAATATTATACATATGGTAATACAGTTTCTATAAAAACAAATTATTGATGGTAAATATATTGTATTGTCTGACAATCCATTTTACACAATGTTCACTGTTTTAACATGTCTAATATTCTGTCAAAAACAATTGTCTAAAATAAGACGAAGCGCGCCTACTCCCTAGCTGATACCTTCTTTACGAAATGAGTAATTAAATGTTTAATGTATGGTGAATGGTTTATCTTGCGTTTGGGAATTTGTCTATATATACAATATATATATATATATATTATTTTTTTCTTCAAAATTGTTGAAATGTATAATTATGTCCCTCGATATATTCTGTTGAGGGGACAATTAAATTATTCTATCGTTTTAAGGGATATATTGTCTAGTACCCCGATTCGATCTGCTATATAGAACATAAATATATATATTTAAAGTCTCAAGTTGCATCGAATATCTTAAATATGTTCAAACTATAAATGTACAAATTTGTTGTATTCATTAAGGGTCTGTTGTTTGGAGGATCATAATTTATATATTTTTCGGAACAAAGAAATTTGCGATTTCTTTTAATACGGATACATATAAACTTGTTCGTCAGGATGAATGACATTAAATCTGTCACAGATTGAAGAATGTGCACATATTGATGAAGTAATATCCTTGTTATGTGACATATGTTTTTTGGTATTGCTTCATGGTCTTAAATTTTTAAACTATAATACTCGACATGGTCAAATACTTTTCAAACTTCGAATATTTTCTTTCGAATAAAGGTTGCAGCTTTAGTAAGGACATTAATGCAAGTCTTACATTATTGAATCTACGCATTGTGTATAGCCACAAATATAACGATACTCATCTTTCTCAACGTCAGAGTTAGTGTCCTCCGTAAGAATTGACCGGACGCAAGCGGACACCTCAAATACTTTATCAATGCCACCGCTGCTGATTATAGGATGAACTTGTAAATGCAGACTTTGGAAGTGTTGGTATGAATTATTTCAAGGAGGTGTCTTCATAATTCAGCTCAATTGAATTGGCTTTAAAATTTTTTTTGCACGTTACTGATCGTAGTGCTGATTGAATTTGGACGAGAGTTCATTAATTGTCATTGAAACCTCCGCGAATGAGAAATAAAATATTCTAAAATTAGAAATAAAAATCAATAAAGTGGTCCTCAAATATTTCTGTAACTACATAGAGTGGCCCATAAATTCCTTGACCCGCGTATGTTGAATAGATAGATACATTTCTAAAATTTCCAAGAATTTTAAGAATAGTATTCCAAAAAAAACTAATTTAAAATGCAATTTTAGAAATTTAATTACAGACATTAAGCTTTGAACGAAAGAATCCATGGCATGTGATAACGAATTATTATTTTGGTACTAAAAGTTATAAATATGTGATAGATACATAGATTGCAAGATTACATTCAGCACCATCATCTAAACAAACAATTGCTTCGTTAGTTCCTAAGTTCAATGAAGTAGGCAGTGTTACAGATGCTCCTAGATCTGCTGCACCTAAATCTGTCAAAAATCTAGAAAATCTGGATATTATCGCCTCAACCTTTGTAAACAGGCCCGAAAATCTCAATGGAGTGCATCTACTGAACTTGGAATATATAAAAACATCCCTTCAACGCATAATGAGTGATATCGGACTCACATGTTATGGACCTCGCCCACTGCATGAATTAAATGGGGATGACCCAAATTGGCGTCTTCAGTTTTGTAAAACTTTTATTGAGTATTCAACTGAAGATTCAGATATTTTCAATAAAATAATGTGGTCTGATGAAGCCTAGTTCAAGTTGAATGGCCCACCAAACGCAACTTAACGTGACTTTCCGGAAAAAGTTGATGATATACATTTTACTGAGCCTATTTCCAATGAACGTAACGCGACACGATGCGACCAAACTGAAATTGAAATTATTCAACTTCTGCGACGTCACTCGACGACATCAATATTTCAATGCAGTAACTATATATAATAACTGATGATACATCATTCATACACACATGTTCTTGCACATACAGGAAAGAGTTAGAGAGGGCACCTTAGTAACACAGACTGTATGCATTGGTCGTAAACAAAAAACAACTACCGGCTTACTTATCTCCACAATCTATACGTGACACCGGGTTAAAGTTGTTAAACAGTAATAGTGCGTGGTCTGTTCATATATTGTAGATAGACACCCTTCTATAGAGCCATAATAGTACGTGGTTTTTTTTGCGTCGCGTTGCTTTTAGTGAGAACTAAAATTAAATTTTCGCTGCGCGGCGCTCCGACTCGTCACGCTTAGTGGATATAAGTCTAATTTAATCTTCTAGGCATAACTGTATTGGCAGGCATTTGTAGTGCTGGACTTAGCGGTCGTTTCTTTTTCAATCGCACTGTCAATTCTACAAACTATCTAGCTATGCTGCAATAACTATTTATCCATGAGTAGCACAGGAAGGGTCGATTCTATCACACTTCTTGACCTTTGATCATTATACATTACACAATTTTAAAAAAATGTTGACCCCTTACCACCAGTCATTTTAAAAATATGATTTTCGGACTCTACTTAATTTTTTTTTAATTTAGATAAATACAGATGCTTTTGCAGCTTAAATTCATTCTGCTCTAGGCTCTTGCCGTGAACGACGGTCGTATTTGCGCGCTCTACTCTATAGTTATAAATTTACTACTTTTTTACTGCTATCTTACCAATACTTTATTTACTGCTACTTTGCCACTACTTTATTTACTACTACTTTGCTGCTACTACTTTTTTGTTACTCTTTTATAAACAAATTGTGGAAAATGTAGTTTGCATTTTAATTCTGTTGAATTAGTTAACATGCATAGAATAGACTGTTTTCTCGACGAACTATCCATCATTCTAGAGGAAGTATGCAATTGAATTTGTAGGAAAGTGCCACAACGCAGTCGAAGCGGGAGGACACAATACATACGGTTTATTTTCAGAGGTTGAGGATATGCAACCTATTGACATTTTCGAGGCTGCTACTACTATAATATCTTAGCTATTAGCATCTACTCGAGATAAGTTTGAAGTACACCCGATCCTAGAGGTCAGAACAGCTCATCTGGATTCAAATGGTAAAGTCATCCAGCTGAAAAATTGTATGTTTTCTCTTGACGCGACTGTCTTTACCCTGGACTGTAATTCTGAGATTATCAGCCCACTACTTGCAAAAGTGGAGCATTTTGCTCATGGTGGAAGTAATTGTACGATTTTGGGAGTTAATTATTTTGACATGTATGCAACCAAATACTTCTAATCGCCTGATTACAGGGGTAAAGCGGATGATGCTAATGTACATTTCCAAGTCGACTAAATAGCAAACTGGCTGTTTTCAACTTTAAAAACACAGGAGATTAATGCTTTAAGTATTGTGTTCTCGCCCGTCTACATTCACATGAATTTAAAACCAATCTCCAAAGACATCACAAGTACAATATTCATGAAGCCAAGTACAATTGGACAGGAATTGTGTCTCCTGTTAATGCCCATGATTTCATCACCTTTAAATGGCATAATCCTGACATCTATTTACATTTTATCGAGTATGAGGAGGAAAACAAAAGCTACCCAGTAAGAGTGCTCAGAGATGCAGGCAAATTGTTATCGAAAATACCTGGAAATCTCCCGGAAAGACCTAACCATAGTAAATTAAAACCGGTTACTAGGATATCGCAATAGAAACAACAATTCCAGCTGGTCTCCAACCGTTTAAATCCAAAAAAACTGCTTGATGATCATCGCAAAGCAGGCAAGCACACTTCACATGCCGAAAAACAGACATAATGAGTTCACTAATCTAGGATTAGGTCAACCACTGCCCTATTTTGTGTATGTAGATATCGAGTGCACATTAAACAAGAACACTGTTAAAAAAGGTTGAAGATAAACCAGCTACTTTTGGAATGGTGCTCGTATCTCACCCCGAATTTATCTTTGCTCCACTAAATTTAGGCTACAGACGCTTTGTTGGTGATACCTGCATAATTGATGCCATGCAAGCTTGCTCGAACAATAGGGCAGAGACGTTTAACAATGAAAAAAGGATCATATATGAAACTCTAATTCAAAGATAGTGTGCAGTTTAAATGTGCGACTCACTAGACAATCTCGTTAGAAGTCTCGCTCCAACTGACCTTAAACAAAGCCGTCGAGAAATTTCGGCTTCTGCTCCTGATTCTCTGATAACTGCGAAAGGCGTGTTTCCTTTAATATATTTTTATTCGATCGAGAAAATGATGGAGCTCACACTACCGCCACGAGAAGCCTTTTTTTTATTATCTCAAGAAACTACACTGTATAGAGGAGGATTATGCAAGAGCTCAAGAGGCCTGGTGGGAATTCAAGTGTCAACATTTTGGCGACTTTATGCTCGCATAGTTAAAACGAGATGTGCACCAATTGGCGGATATATTTGAGGCATTCCGCAACCTCAGCCTAACCGAAGACAAGCTGGATCCTGCGCATGTGCTGGCAATCTGCCTTTAAGATGACGAAAGTTAAAGTGAAACTATTAAAGGACATTGACATGTACAAATTTATAGAAATCGGAATGCGAGGTGGAATGACGTTTGTGAACAAACATCATGAGAGACATCATATACCTATAGATTTAACAGAAGAATGTGTGGAATTGCTATGTATATGCGCAAATAAAGTCACTTGTGCAAAGAGGCTGCGGTGATGGATAAGCCAATTTTCATCAAAATAGAAGTTCTCGAATTTTCGACGCTTATAATGTATAGTATTGTATATGAAAGTCGCAAAAAGTACTCAAAGAAACTTAGTAGCAAATTCCAGACATTAGAAGGTGATACCAACTCATTTTTTTCCAAGAGTATCCAACGCAGTATGTCATTTTTTTAGGTTAATAGGCCATGGATCAGTGTGAATTATAGCCTTCCATATGGCAATCATCAATTATCCGGCTTTTCTCTAGAATACGCTCCTCATCAACTTCAATAAATAATCGTGTCTCAATTATCGTCATCATGTAAAACATAATGAGTGACTTGTGCAATCGTCTCTCGATTACCTTCACCATCACATAATGGGAAACATAATCAGTTACTTGTGCATTTTTTACATATTCTTTAAATTTTAATCGTAAATGACTGATTTTCATCCTGTCATTTAGTTGTTCTTTTGGACTATACTCACCTGATGCGATTATAATAAGATCGAAAAAGGATAAAAGTCTATAAACAAACGAAACTCTGCTTGATTGTATATATCACAAGTATTTTTGGATATAACGAGACCCGACAAATTCTTTAAATTTTCCGATCCTTAAGTTACCGGTCCTATTATTACACATTAAGTTACTGATACATTAAAAGAAAAGATTAATGTATTATATAGAAGAATTCCACATGGCAAACGAGGTACACACGAAGAGAATATATCTTATAGTACTTATTGAAGAGATTGCATTCCTTTACCGAATGAAGTATCTTTGGTGGGAAAGTTCAACTTTGCGTGTGATTGAAAACAGAAGTGGAGTTGCAAGTCATTCTTCAAAATTTAAATATAATATGCAAAAAATCATCAGCTAATCATAGGCTGATATATACATAAAAACACATCTCAACAATCTAATTATAAGCAAATACCAGACAGATACAAAAATCAAAATCGATAAAATCTAGACATATATACAAAGCAGCTAGTTGCCATAAAAGTATAGACGTGTAAATTACAAAAGAACGCATAATAACAATGGATTCAAACAGATTAAAAATAATAGTAAATGTATTACAAAATGTGGAAAAAATAATTATGTTACAGAATTGAGAAGAAGTTTACTTAAATTAGCATTAAGGGGATAGAATCCGTTATTTAGGTTGACAACGCATGAGGTGACTAATATATTTACCACAATTGTTCATCCTTGCAACTGTTTCCTCATTAATATTACTCAGAATCTCTTTGTTAAAGGATGCGATAGCAGAATTCGTTCGCTTAACACGCGTTATTTGATTCTCTTCAACAATCCTCGAGATGTCACACAAATAGGATTTTTCAGTCGACAGATGAATAACAAGTTTTTTTAAGGAGGTTTTTCATGATACAACCAAACAGGGTCCCTATTCTTATCTACTTTTGGATTTTCGTCAAAGTACACCATATGAGATTCGAATAAGAACACGAATTCTACCATACAAAGTTCCACAATGTGCTTATTTGACAAAATAGCGTGCATCTCAGATTATAAACAAATGAATGGAACAGGAAAACATCAATTGTTCAAAATAATAGCTACGGAACTAGAGAAGAAAATCAGATACCTACTTGTGACTGTTGACTCTACTGTAGTACTTGGACTGCTTATTTATTCATGGACGATTCAAGCTCTGCATCTCAATTCAACGTTACCACATCATTGACTAAAAGATTATAAACATAACATAAAGGAAATGTTTTGTAAAATAATTATTGTGCAAAATGGGAGTCAAGCGTTTTCGGCGACAATTTGCTCTGCTACAAGCATTTTCAAAAGATAATCCGAAGTTAAAGAAAGTTATTGTGAAGAATGCTAATCCTAATTTTATCTAGACACTGTTAGACATCACAATGAACCTACTGAATGGTGATTTACCAAAATTCCTAGATCACCTCATGGTCATCTTAATAAACGTAAGCACATAATTCGTTGTATGGCTCAGTGCGTCCATAAAAAAGGCTGAATAAAAAAGTTTGGTCTGCTCTCATTCAGAAAGGAGGATTCCTGTCACTACTTCCACTTCTAGGGTCTATAATACCCTTGGCTGCAAAAATTCTTGCACCCATTGCTATCTCTGCTATTGGTTCATATTTGTTTTCTAGAAAATAATGACTAGTACAGCAACATATTCACAATTCATTTTGCTGACTGAAGAAGAATACTCTAGTTTAAATAATATGTCCAAAACTTCAACATCAATTCAATCATACGTAAGACCGATTAACAATATCGTCTTAAAGCAGCTCAATATTTTGACGAAAAACCCAAGAATGAAATGCGCGAGAGAAGTTATGAAGAAAAGAAGAGCAGTACACTGAGTGACTATAGTATCAGCCAGATTTCGTCCAGTTTAACAATACATCAATCACGAAGGCAATTTCACTACTTACATTTCGATTTGGAAAACAGCAAGCTTTCTCATGGTCACAGAATAAAGTGATTATTGATGCTGGGCATAATACAGCTGGTTCGAACTTGTATTATTTACTCCGTTATATTACCAATTATACGCGGGCAAGTATATATCTTCCTGTTGGATAGAATCAATTCAAGGCTATTTTTAAAAACATCATGTTTTCAAGACAGCACTAAGTAATACAACTTCAAAGGAACTCGGAATCGTCACTAGAAAACGACGTCAAAGTATTTCTGCTCCTCATATACTCCACCACCTTGTCAATGATCGATCACTCCACCTGGAAGTCACCTCTCTACAGCTATATCAAGGAAAGTCAATTGGAATAAAGGATGAATTGTATTTAATATTGTACATTGAAATCGAATTCAAGTAAGATAACACATTGATTCCTTTCTAGCAGATACTAATCGATAAGTTGAGATGTTTATGAAACTATCCTAAATTAATGAATGAAATAAACTTATATACACTGTACTGCTATTATATGGAAAATTGAAAATTACCTCTGTTGTTGTTGCTCACCAGAAACCGACCAAGTTGATACTGTAAACTTCAAATTCTCAATAAACTGCTCTAATGTCTGCTGCCAAACAAACTCTCTCGGCGAAAATATGGAAACTACTAGAACACCTTTGACTCTTACGGTAGCGTCAAAGCATTGACCGCTGAATCAAATCTTCACAAGTACCAAGTGAGACAATTAATGTTTACAGAGTAACTTCACATACACCCTACACAGACGAGCCTTGAAAAATTCCACAGAAGAAGATATACTTCTATGACTCGAAGAAGATATATGATATGCAACATCAAGCTGATGTAGTAGAGATGCAACCTTATGCTAGAGAGAATAATGGCTATCGATACATCCTGACATTCATTGATTTAATTTCACGCTACGCTTGGGCTGAACCATTGAATAGTAAATCAGCAGACGACACGGCAAAATTGTTAAAGAAAATATATTCAACCAGTAAAATGATTCCAAAATATTTACAAACTGATGCAATAAGAGAGTTTGAAAATAAACCTATATGTGAATACCTCAATTTAAGTGGAGTGAAAAAATTTAGTATAGCAAGTTCATTGAAAGCGGCAGTGGTTGAGCGTTTTAATTCTACGTTGAAGGATATTATGTGGCGCATATATTCACTATACAGGGTTCCTATAAGTGGTTGGATATTCTTCCGAAACTTATTGACTCTTATAATAACTCTCCACATGGAATTATCAAAAATAGACCTCCTAGTGGTGTAACCGAAGAAAATGAAACAGATGTATCGTTACAAATGTATAGTGGAAAAAAGAAGAAGATGAAGAAACCTGCATTTTTAAGGTAGGTGATTGGGTTAAAGTGTCCAAAGCAAAACAAATATTTGATAAAGGATACCTACCAAATTGGACGGAAGAAGAATTTCATCAACTCAATTAATACCATGTTTTTACGGTTATGTATGAGCTACGCAATCACAAAAAAAGAAATGATTAGAGGATTGTTTTACAAACAGGAACTTCAGTTGACTATAAACAAAGACAATTCGTATCGATTCGAAAAGGTTAATTGTTTGCACACGTGAACAAGAAAACGACCAAGAAGCACTGGTCAAGTGGAAAGGATATAAAGACCCGGTGTGGATACCTCATAAAACATTCTCGATGAAACGAAATGAAGAGAGTTTTTACGTTCTACTACCAAGTAACGTGGACAAGGAATGAATAGCGGCAAAATATCAAACTGATCTTGAAAATTCTTTCCCTTTGAATGGATAAGGAAACTGGGAAGTTGGACTTTTGGAAATACAATTCGTGGACGCTATCAAAACATTTAGTGGCGACGAGTCTGTAGAGTTACATCGTAATAAGGAGGAACTTGTTGTAAACAAAATTGGCAAGACAATAATCTACTGGCCAAGTGGCTGTCTACCTTATTTTAACGTAACTGGAGTTATTACACATGTAATAAGATAGAGTATATAAAGAAATTTGTTTAATATCAGCGATTTAGTAAATTCATAACCCTTCAGGGTATTAACTGATATTATCGCAGGCCTGCTTCACTATGATGGTCATTTTCAACTTAAACCTATCAAAAAAGACGACAAAATTCCTAGTAAGATTCCACTGAGTGCACAACTTGCCTGAGTCCTAGGATTTCATGAGAAAGTTAATGGCAGCCAAGAAGCACTTGATTTAATTTGGAAGGCACCGTCTCATTTTGCGGGCAGAGGAATAATAAAGAGACTTTTGAATCAAACATATTGTGTGAAGTCAGATCGATACCAAAATGTTAAATCACTATCACAAGCACTAAATGAGAATATCTATAACAAAGGTGAATTTGTAAAGCATAAAATCAAACTATCGCCAGACACTTTGAAAACTTATGAATTGATGTTGGAAGCAACGAGAGACGATGATGAATCAAAGGATGGAGAAATACTGGTATTCAATGAACGATTCTTATCTATTCTCACATTTACAAAGACACATATTGTGTATGAAATACAAAATCTATAGGACTATGAAATACATTAACTACAGGACTATGAAAAGCATTAACACTAGAAGCGCGGGGAGCGAATATATTCGCCTTTGAAATTTTCAAACATTTGTAAATATAGTTTGGCTGCATATTTTTTTCTGAAATTTCATGACTTTTATTACTATAGTCCTGCGGCATAGCAGACCAATTGTTCAAATTGTTCTAAAAGCACCAAAATTGGCACACATGTAGATTAATA
>JAUZND010002407.1:0-12870 GCA_034780555.1 Coelogynopora nodosa
CTAGGCACCCCTGATCTGTATAATTTCACCATCAGTCCTTCTCTCCACACCCGGTCGTATGCTCTGGAGAAATCATAAAGTGTCATAATTGTCCTTAGGGCCGGCCTCGATTTATTCCACCCGTCCTGCTCAGACTGCACTAGTCTGGCAATCTGGTTTTCAGTAGCTCGGTCAGATCGGAACCCTGCTTGTATATGATGAATTGCATTTTTTCCCTCTAGGATGTATACAAGTCTTCTGTTCACCATCCTTTCCATCAGTTTCGCTAAATGGCTTGTCAGACTGACTGGTCGAAAACTTCCCAATTGCCTGAGGTCCTTGCCTTTCTTGGGTACTGGTATAATGGTCGCCTTGTGCCACTCTGCTGGTGTTTTGCCATTCTTCCATAGTGTGTTTATGATGTCTAGAAGAGTTGTCTTACCCTTTGAGCCAAGATGCTTTATCATTTCAGCATGTATCCCATCTGCTCCTGCCGCCTTAGCATTCTTCATTTTCTTCACAGCTGTTGTGAGCTCATCAGCATTGAAGTCCTTACATGCTGCATTTCTATCATCTCCACAGCATCTACAAATTATTATTAACCTCCATATTTATATTATTTAAATAATATATGTGTACATTTGCAGTAGGTTTTAAAGGTGGACTAAGAGTCATTAATTACAAAATGTAATTTATTAAAGAATTATTAATGTTAATTATAATATGTGAATAAAGGTCTGCAAACTATGAATGTTAGATGTTTAGACATTTGAACAGAAGACAAAAATGACTGAACAACAGTCTTCCTTGACTAAATGTTAGGTGCACATGACTACTGTATAGATAGCTAATGTTTTTGCTTATAATATAATGTACCTAAAAATATGTTTGATCAGACAATATTATAAATTATAAGGGGTTGTTTATATAGTACATATACAAAAAATGAGCAAAATAACCCCTCCCTCATGTACACATTTCAGCATACCACCACCCTCCATGTACAAAATTTATGCTAATTAATTTTTAATCTAGTTTTACAATATATCAAAAAAATAGTTAAAACACTTCCCCTTTAAATATCACACAAATCTCACACATGTTGAATGTGTTAATTAAAATGTTAATCATATTGAAAGAAATATATTCCCTCAAATGGATTGAGCAGCAGCTCAAATACATTTGAGAAGATGGATTTTTAACCAAATGGGTTTAATCAATGTGCATTACTCAATACTCTTGCAGATGAGCACATATCCATAAAATATGACAAATATATAAAATTATATAACTTAAATATGTTATTTATTTATTTTGCCTGAAAAAACAATTGTTATTATGTATTATAGACAATGTGCAACATAGCATTTTAATTAGTAGAATATTACACTGTTTTTAATTTTTTTGTAATTAGCACTTGTTAATATGTTAATTTTGGTATTAAACAATGACATGTTTAATACAACAGGTTTAAAAACTTATGTGAAGTAAATATTTTAGTAATCCAGTAATAAATTATGTAATGGATTGAAGCATGATCTCTTTATTGTGAATCACACCTTTGATATACACACTTTAAAAGTAGCTAGGCATATCATACTGATACTAGCACAGCTATCTGACATGCTCTTTCTTAAAAATAAAATTAACTTGTTGTAGTGGACTGATAAAGTATAAATAAAATTTACTATTGCTTACCAGATGGTAAGCACATTCATAATTTGATTCATGATTTTTGGTAATAATAATTTAAAATGCTTAAAATGACAATCATAACTTCTGGCACACGGTGAAATTGAATAGGGTTAATATGTACAGTACCATGTTTGCCCCTTTTTTATTTAATGTAATATTGTCTGTGTATTACCTTATACACAACTTTTTACATGTGAAATTTACACAAAAATTGAATTATACTTTACAAATATCAGTCTTACATTTTTTAATATGTCCAAAATAATGACCCTCATAAGATATTTGACTTGATTGATAATAACATAGTGGCCATGCATATTGAAAATTTCACTATATATTGAACTTCGGGTATATTTAGGAAATATATGGGAATTCCTGGATATTTTTGGAATTTTTCTGATATAAATGTTTTTTTTCCTATGTGCTATTCTGTGATCCGCACCTCTGGCCTGCAGCTTTTATACTGATTTTCAGAATCATAGCATTTAGCTTATTACTACAACCCTGAAAAAAATTAAACAATTTACTCTTTTAATATAATTTTTTTATTATTTCCGATTTTTTTAAATTAGTAACTTTTAAATTTAATAATTAAGTAACAGCAGTAAAATATCAAATGTTTTTTTATCATTTAATAAGAGAGAGAGACTGTTTTCGCATTCTCAAAGGGGATGAGGGTGTGAGAGGTTAGTATGATGCAATTCCTCAATTTTTCTGCAGCTGTGTGTAAGCTAGAACAGTCCAAGAAGCAATGTGCCAGTGCTATTCATTCCATCAGTAGCTGTAATGTGAAAGAATTGGAAGTTGATGACATAATCAATCTATTGATTTAACATGGGGACATTCACTTGGACACCCAACAATACCCAGTTTTTACCTATACCAGGTGAATAGAGATGAATATCATTGAGCAGTGTCTAATTGCCAATAAAGTTATGAAAGGTGGTATAAAAATAATGTGAAAATCATGAAATAACATCTTGTATTGTTGATTTCAAAGAGTGAAGATGGTTTTGTCTTATGATAAGCATTTGAGGATTATCTCCTTAAAGTAATCTGGCCATAGCTGTAGGGAATTGGCAGCTCAGTTTGGTGTTAGACCAAACACTATCAGCGATCTTGTGAGGAAGTACACAGTGACTGGCCCAGTGGCAAACCAGATTGGAGTGAGGCCAGTGGAGTTCAGTTATTCCAAGAACTGTAAGGGCTAAGTTATTCCAGGCTGGTCACTATTCTTACGTGGCAAAATGGAAGCCAATTTTGACTGCTGTACACAAGGCAAGGCATCTCCAATGGGCTTGAGAACACATGAACTGGATGATAGTACATTGGTCTCAGGTTCTCTTCTCTGATGAGATGCCCTTACATGTCATCCAGACCACACAATGGCATTATTACAAAGGTCCACATGGTGTTAGTTGCATCCATAACATTGTTCAGCCCAGAGTACAGGGTGGTGGCGGTAAAGTTATTGTGTGGAGTACATTTTCTTATGCAGGTGTCCTCCAGTTACACCACTGCAGGGAGAACTTGACAGCCAGGTCATATGTCACCATAATGGAAGAGCACCTTCCTCAATTTTTCCAAGACCGTGCTGACTCCATTTATCAGCAGGATAATGCCACACCTCACAATGTGTTGGTTTGAGCAGAACAAGGTGGAAGTGCTTCCATGGTCAGCCATTAGCCCGGCCCTGAACCCCATGGAGAACATCTGGCAGTATCTCAAATCACAACTTGACCAACATGTTATCCATGGCATGGACCAGCTGTTTAAGGTTGCATCTGAGCTGCTAACACACCTCAAGTCTTTCTTCAAGAACTCATTGAGTCAATGCCACATCAATGCCAGGAGGTGATTGATTGTAATGGAGTAATTACATCCTATTAGCCTCTCACACCCCACCCCCTTTGAGAATGCAAAAACAGCTACCACTTATTGATTGATAAAAAGTGTTGATCTTATATTGCTTTTACTTAAATATTAACTTCAAAAGTTGCTGATTTATAAATATTTTTTATAGAAATAATAAATTAAAAAAATTACCTAAAACAGAGTGTATAGGTTAATTTTTTCCAGGGTTGTATGTACATAACATTTGTTTACTTCTAAGAGGATAGTTTGAATATTCACTCTAATTAAATATTTCTAAAATTAATAAATTTACTAACTAAGCCTTATAAGGCATGACAAATGTTCCCATTTCAAATATTTCAAATTATATCTTCTGTATATTCTTCTACAAATAAAGACATTAATTTTCCTTTACCTTCTTGTAGTACAACTGCAGACATTTCTGATGCTGATGGTCAGTTTCACTATGATTCTTATAAGGAAGGAAGCAAATGCATGAACTGAACTAATTATTTTGTTATGTTCAATCAATGGTCACATTGTCAGCTAGAGTCATTGACACCATGGTTTTAATTTACCTTGGTATTTTCCAAGTTTCTGTGATTTCCAAGGAATTGAATCTTACTAGAACAAAGTATTTTTATTTGTTATTTATTTTATATGTTATGGGCAGCTGTCTCCCTGCTTTGAAGATAGATTATTAAAACAATTGAAAGGTGCCCCTAAATTTGTAGTGATGCTTTTGATGAGTCTTTAAATACTGTGAGCCAGAATATATCAGTCAGATTTTAGTATGAAAGTAAATGACAGGTCATGATTAAGTTTTTAAACTCAGCGCTAGCGTATTTGACCAGTATGAAACTTTTGATTTGCTTAATGCATTTTGTGAACTTGACAAGGTGAGCATGATAAAACTGCTATCAATTTGAATGGATGGGCCTAACAATAATTGGTTAGTTAGTTGACCATAGAAAGCCAGCGGATTATCCTGATTGGTTGTCTTTAGAATATTGTACATAAAGCATCTTCATTAGGACACCAATACAGTAGTTGGAAGCTCCAGTAGGTATTTTCTTCGGTTTGCTATTTTTTCTAGGATATTCCATTGAGGAGAGTACAATTCAAAGAGAAGAAACTTTGTGAAATTTCCATTTTTGCAGTATTTAATGGTATAAATATTTGGATATTAGTATAAAATATATCAAAAACTAATGCCGAGTTTAAAAAAAGTACTGTAGAGATGTTGTTCCAAAGCAGAATGTTATTTCTATCAGTCATGTGGAGCAACATTTACAAAACTTGCTTCTGAAAGCATAACAAGTGTGGCCACCCTGTAATAATTAGTAGCAGTGTTGAAATTTCTAACTTGTTAATAACACAGATTAAAATATTAATAACTTTTTTAAACCACTCTGAATAAGTAAAACAATTTTAATATTCTCATTATAAAACAATGTTCCTATACAAAAGATGATTGTATAAATGTTTTTAAAAATTATTATTACGTTTTTATATATTTCTGTCTTTTGTACATGTTTATTATACATTACATGGTGTTGTACATTTTTTTAAAATTTAAAATAAATGCTTAATTACATAAAATAAAAAATAATCACCGTTATTACAAATCAAAATATGTGACTGAGAAACTTAAAGAAATTTGATACCAAATATATATAGTCTCACAATTCGTGCAAAACTATAATATAAATTGAAGAGGTAAGGAAAGGATACCACAATATTGCCACCAGCCGTTTGTGCCTCACAGTGCCGGATACGTCTAATTGGGACAATTTTGTAAACTGGATCATAGATTATTATATTTTAAATTACAATATTTACTATTTTCATTTATCATATCAATTAATATTTGTAAATATTATTAAAATATGGATATCATTTCTCTCTTCCAGCCAACTGCCCGCACCAATCCATCAGGGCCACGACCGGGAGGAGGTAACCGCCCCTGCTCCCGCCTACATAAGTGCCTCTCGTGCTATGATCGTGGCCACCAGTTCCGCTCCCCCCTATGGGCACCGCAGAGGTTGGACACCGCGTAGACAGGATGACTTCGGCGATGGTGGAGCCTTCCCAGAGATACCAGTGGCGCAGTACCCACTGGGCATGGGCCAACAGAAGAACGAGTCTAATGCACTCAGTATGCAGTTGGATGGGGATGGAAAGATTCGTTATGATATGATTGCGAGGCATGGTCACGGGAAGGATCGGGTTGTACATAGTAAATTTCAGGATTTGATGCCAAAGGTGATGGAGGATGACGATCCTGATTTTCAGAAGCCCAGTGAAGAGGAGATACAAGAGGTACGTATGTGATCAAGCGCTGAATAATCACGAATGTTTATTAATACTACACTTTTATGGCTTAGTTTTGGTAAATTGTCGTCAGAATATTTATTTTTTCTTTTGGTGACACATAGTGCAAGGCACCGAGTTAAGAAATTAATTTTATTTTTGTAAAACTTTTCACTGAATTTGTTCTCCAAATGAACATGTGAAAAGTTAATACAGGGTTCTGTAAGTTTGAAAAAGTTGTGGAATATTTAGAATACTTGTATATAATACATAGCAAATATTTTTGTGAGGTCATTAAAAATGTAACAATTGAACTATTTTCTACTAATTTGCAAATTTATTTTATATATCATGACACAATATGGATTTATAGTGTACCACATTTAGTATGCTACATTTTAATATTGCTTGTAGGTATGCTATTGTTTATTTTTAGTAAGAAATGAATAAACAATATTATAATATATTAATAATATTGATTTATTAGTTAAGATAGAAAATAAATCTTCGTTCGATAGATTTTTCTATGAATGATGTCATTACATTTTGTTTGAAATTCTCTAAAAAAAACTTGCAAATGTCATGGAATTTGTGATATCTGTTCTGCACCATGTATTATACTATAACAACACTACTTGTTCCCATAGTCGACGGAAAAAACTCGAGATGCCCTGGAGCGGCTGGTCTCATCGAAGATCTCTGCAGCTGCCCCCGTAAAACGAGCGGAGAAGTTGGCCCCGGTCCAGTACGTCCGCTACACCCCATCTCAACAGGGTGTTGCCTACAATAGCGGTGCCAAGCAGCGGATTGTGCGCATGATTGAGGCTCAGAAGGACCCTATGGAGCCGCCACGATTTAAGTAGGTCCACTCCCTGATGATGTGTTGAATTGTCTTTTGACTTTAATCAATGAATAATTCTAACTAAGCTATTTCTTTGTTTCTAATAATTATGTATATTAAATAACACCTGTACAGTATTTCTACCGTATTATATGTTTCCTTAAATCTTATTCTCTAGGCTCTTTTGAGATTCTTAAATTCCGTGGACAAGTTATATTCTAATCAATTATATAGACAGTAGTAAGAATATATTTTGATAATAATTGCACCGACTATAATTATGCGGACAATAAGATAATGTCTCTACCTTTTAAAAATAACCTGACCGAGGTATCTAGTGTCAACACTTTTTGTAACATTTAGCAATATTGCACATGTTTAGAATAGATTTTTTAATTTACTACTGAATTTAATACTTCAAAAATTTTATTCGAAAAATTTCTATAGCCTCCAATGTGGGTTTAGTTTTATTAGATTTTTTAGAAATAAATGTTATATTGATTACGACAAAAACATTATTTAGTTATTGATATATTAAAAAACAATGTTATTGTCCTTCACTCGTCCATTCACCTTTACCTTTCTCCCTCTCCACACCCAGAATAAACAAGAAGATCCCGCGTGGCCCCCCCTCCCCGCCACCCCCAGTCATGCACTCCCCCACCCGTAAGGTGACTGTCAAGGAGCAGCAGGAGTGGAAGATGCCGCCGTGTATCTCCAATTGGAAGAACCCTCGCGGTTATACAATCCCTCTGGACAAACGGGTTGCCGCTGATGGCCGGGGACTGCAGACGGTCCACATCAACGAGAACTTCTCCAAGTTGGCGGAGGCGCTCTACATCGCAGATAGGAAGGCGCGGGAGGCGGTGGAGAAGAGGGCACAGATCGATAGGATTATGGCGCAGCGGGAGAAGGAGAAGAGAGAGGAGGAATTGCAGAAGATTGCCCAGCAGGTCAGTTATATGTACCAATACCTACCAGTGTGAATCAGAACGTTCCAAGTGTTTTCTAGTGTTTCCCGGGGGGTAATACCTGCATGTATTAGTGCAGACTATATTAAAGAAGTAAAAGGGATGTTTAATTGAACCGGTCATTAAAGAGAAAGTAGAGGACTCACAGATTTCTTGTTTTTACAAAATTCCTATGAAATAGTTGACCATCGTTTTATTTGGGGATGTTGATCATATATACACATTTTTAAACTGTTATTCTTACTAATCGATCAAACTTTGCATATTCGAGTACGTACCATATTTTACATGTTTAATGTTTCTCAGTATGTTCTAAGATTTTCTGTTATGATTTTTTATGTCATATTTATTGGAAGAAATATTTATCTGTAATTCAATAAAACCTTTTTTGGCTGATTCCATAGGAATCCACATCGAATGCCTATTTTTAACGATTTTCATTTTACTAGGTGCAAAAATTGCTTGAAAAGCATTTCCAATATATTGTACCAGTTTATACCTAATACAGTGCTGATACAAGCTGCGTTTTTTGTTAAAAACTGCGTTATTGCGTGCGTTTTTTTACATATTTCTAGGTTTCTGCGTTTTTTATTTGATCATCATTTTTTAAAACAAACTGTTCCTAACTAACACATAAGTGACATATATTGTACATAATACACATCCCAACTAATCTAATGTAAATAAATTATGAAATCAGAAGTTGTGTTATATAAAAAAATTTATTTGCGGTTTATGAAAGTAATTTCTCTAACAAAATATTATATTATGTAGGATATAATCAACCATTTATATACATTCCAGGTATTAAAACCTTAGAAAATTTTGCACTGCGTACAAATCAAAGGCTCGGCTCCACGCCTCGCTATAAGCCCGCCTGGTATGTTGTTGTGTTATTTTATAGCATCTGCGTTATTTAAGAGCCAATAGCTTGCATCAGCACTGCTAATATAGTGTCCGTGATGACATTCATTTCTGTAATGGTTAAGGCTGGTTTTGAATTAGTATTTTAGACTATTTCTAACACGTGTCAATGTCCAACAGGCTCGCGAGACTCGCGCCGGTATCAGGCGCGCACCTCCAGGCGGGGCACCCAGTGCACTACCCACCAGTAGCGCCGCAGCAGGAGCTCCCACTGCCCCCCCTGACATAGAATCCGGGTCACGTGACCGTGACGAGATGCGCCGGGATCGAGCAAGGGAGCGGCAGCGAGAGCGCAATCTAGCCCGGGCGGGCGCTGACACCAGGACAAAGGCCAATAAGGAACGAGAGAGGGACATCAGTGAGAAGATTGCGCTTGGACTACCCAACACTCGTGCTGGAGCTGGAGGTAGGTGTTCCAACTGGTGCATGTGCAATTGAATAAAATCATATTAAAGAATATCTGATAATACGGTTAGGCGAATGAATAATAGAATGTGGATTCACATTTAGATATAAGTTTTTTTTTATCAATCACGAATAATTATTGCCATGAAGAGTATTGATTTAAAAAAATTGTATTGATTTTTATAAATTGGTATTGGTTTTTATTTTCTGTCTCTAACCTTTCTAAAACCATGCTTATTTATATAATAGATTTGTTCATTATATTAAGTACGAGACTCCTACGGATTTACTTTTTGGGGTTCTTTACCAGACAATGTTATATGCTTTACTTTTTCTAACACTGTAGGGTGGGGTCCATTTGATTACTTCCAAATATTTGCACTATTGTTTACCGAGTATGGTAATATTTTGATTAGATTTCTGATAATGCTAAGAAATAGGTTATCACATTTTTGATTAATTTTTTTAACTAAATTTTTGTCTAAAGTAAAAAAAACAAAGAACAATTCAGCTGCTTTCTTTCTTAATTTTCATTTTTTAATATTTATTAATCCAGTGCAGTTCTGAATATAATGTACAGTTTTATCAATTTAATAAAATCCCTACCCAGTAGACAGTCAATACGACCAGCGTCTGTTCAACCAGACCAAGGGGATGGACTCCGGGTTCGCGGGAGGTGAAGACGACACCTACAACGTCTACGACAAACCCTGGCGTGCCGATAGGGAGGCCGCTGCCCACCTCTACCGCCCCACCAAACAGAAGGACTCGGACCTCTATGGGGGCGATCTGGAGACCTTGATGAGCCAGAAAAGATTCGTACCCGACAAGGAGTTCTCAGGGACGGATCGTGCCCGGCGACTAGATGGGCCGGTCCAGTTTGAGAAGGACGAGGAGGATCCCTTCCATCTGAGCAAGTTCTTGTCGGAGGCCAAAAGGGCGGAGAAGAGACCTGCTGCTGGGGAGGAGTCTTCCTCGAAGGGGGGTGCTGGGGGGAGGAAGCGAGACCGCAGGGACTGATTTGTGGTTCTTGTTGCTGTGTTGTGTCGACACGAAGAATATGGGAGTGTAAAAATGGCTCACTATGTTGTTTTAGTGCTAAACTTGCCCTCATTTTTGCAAAAAAAATGTGGTTTCAAAATATGTAAAATCATGAGATTTCGCTAATTTATTATCAAATTATTTTATTACATAGTTATCAAACAAACAAATGTTGTCAATTTTTCAGTATATTAGCCAGGATTTTTTAAATTTCAATGTGCAACGTATGTATCTTTCTCACATTTAAATTAATATTGTAAGATGGATCTGTACTTCCGATTTTCAATTAATTCCTATCGATCTGTCATAATTTTTGTGGCAAAATATGGTCGGTTTAAAAATGGAGGATTTGTTTATATCTGTTTTTTGCATTTTAATAAATAGTGACCCTTCTTTGCTCGACCTCTTATATTCTTATCGCTGAGGTTGTTTATTGTGGGGTATTGTGGATGGTTGGTATCACTAACAGTTGTCCGTAGCAATCTGGTGATAGCACTTCCAGTTGTTATCCATAGCCACTGTTTGATAGCAATGACAGTTGTCCGTAGCAACCGGACCAATATGCACAAGTCTCTTTTTTTAATTTTGAATACAGAAAGCCTAGATAATGAAAGAGTTCCTCGCTTTCTATGATTTACTTGAAAACTGAGAAAGTTAAAAACGAGATTTCAAAGATCTGGAAATTATTTGATTGTTTTTAATTAGCAGTTTTATTAAGCATACGAATATCTCTTTTTGTGATATTTTTATTATTATAAACATTTACTTAGTTTTTAACATATTATATAAATTTGTAGTTCTATAATTTGTGCCACCGAATTGTCGTACAATTTTTAATTAGGTCCTTAATTTTGATCGCCACCTTTTGTAAAACTACTGCGGAATTTCATCTGATAATAGAACAGGAACCCTGTAATAATGAGTTATTAATACAACGTCTTAGTGTTTTATTGTAACATCTGTGCAGTCATAATACACCACCATATTTGACCTACGCCAAATCTTTATTATCTTGTCTGTAAAAGTCTTGTGTAATAAGGATTTTCTTCTATTATGTGTATAACATTTTGTTCGAGAGTGTTTTTGATTGATTGTGAAAAGAGCAATTTCATAATTTATGCCTTTCATTATTATAATTTTCCCTTGCAAACTATGTTGTATAATTGTAGACAGTTTTTATTTGTGAAGAAAACCAACAGTTTATCACAAAGTCTATGAGAATGTAATATTTTCGCATTTAGGCTTCTCAACCATTGTTAAATAACAACATTAATGTATCTGCTGTTCAATGATGTACTGGTGAACAACTATTGGTCATGGTTATTGCGTTTGAATTGACATCCCATTCCTTCCTACTTTACTGGGGGGTGCTAGCTTGTACAGCCTTCTTCTATGTTCTACTACTGTAGCACTTCTTTTGTCTTGTCATTTAGTATCATATTCATCTAATGTATTTATACATTCTTGTACCTTATTCCACAATATAACGTTTTCGTATGATTATTTTTTCATTATCTTTACGCAATATATTATTTGAAATCAACATAGTACTCTTAGTAGTATAATATGTATTTACTTTATATTTGAACTTATTGTCTATTGCGTTATAATTCGGCCGTCAGAGGTGCCAACATGTAAATTTTTATTGATTGTACGTAGTTCAAAAAGAAAGGCTGCAACATTAACATGTGGTTTAACGTTAATAATATATGATTATTGTTTAGATTTTGAGGGCAGTAATTTGATATTTTGAGGGCGCAAAGCGCCCGAACAAAAATCAAATTACTGCCTGAAAAATCTATGCAATATTTTTATTAAGTTTAATCATAGAATCATACCATTTTAATCATAGATTGGGATATACTTTTTCGATAGTATATTTAAATCTATGATTTTAATAGACAAATACCATTAGAAATTTGAAATTTGAATTTTTATTAAAATTCATAGTTACAGATTGCCAGATAATAAATGATAATGGCGCTTCTGAATATTGACAATATCCCCGGCGGAATGATTTCTGGACTTGATACTGAGATGGTAGAGTGGGTCACGAATGAATCGGAACACAGAAAATTAACCGAATTATCTGGAAGTTTTCTAAATTACTTAGAAAGTGAAGAAATTGATATTGAAGACATTCCTGAAGATCTTGATTCGGAATTGAAGCAATTGGAAATATCATGCATACCTAAGTCAACAAAACAACACATGGATACCTATTCTAGGAGATTTCTTGATTTTCTACAAGCTAAAAATTTATCACAAAATCTTGAACTCATTCCTAATTCTATTTTGAATAATTATTTGCGGTATTTCTTTTCGGAGTTACGAACCAAGAGTGGAGAGTACTATTCCGCCGCAACCTTAGTGTGTATACGCGCTGGTCTCTATCGTTACTTTTCAACTAATATCAACCGGAATGATATTAATATAATAGCAGATAAAGAGTTTCGTGGTTCAAACCAAATGCTTAAATCAATGGTGTTGAAATATAAAAGGTCAAATAAACCCAAACAGGAAGAGAAATACCCTGCTATAGAACCAAATGATATTGTCAAGATTCGAACATATTTCGATCGATCAGCACCTAAAATTCTCCAAGAAGAAATTATGTATAATCTTTTATATTTTTTTCATCTACGTGGTCGAGAAACCTTACCTCATATCAACAAAGAAAACATTTCTACAGAAACTGATAGCTGTGGTAAACGTTACTTACGAATAAATTGTGATATGCTTAGTAAAAATGCAAAAGCCTCTTTGTGTCGCAAAGAATTCGAACATGCAGCTACAAAGCGCGTGTATGAAAATTGCGATGACAGAAGTGAATGCCCAGTAACTGCT
>JAUZND010002408.1:0-12870 GCA_034780555.1 Coelogynopora nodosa
GTATGGCAGCCGACAGGGATCAAAACGAAATTCACCCATTTAACAACATATATGTACACATATGTACACATATTTAATATATATGTACATATATTTAACATATATATGTGCAAATATGTACATATATGTGCACATATGTGTACATATATGTTGTTAAATGGGTGAATTTCGTTTTGATCCCTGTCGGCTGCCATACGGGTAATAAACAAACCTTATAGTTATCAATAGATTTCAGTGTGCTTATATAATATAAAAACCATCGAAATAATGTCCCTCTATTTCCAAACCGACTTACTGTTCTCTACAACTGGCATAGGTTCGTCCAGTAGAGGAGGCCGGTGTCGAGAACATCTTCCATCGGCGAGTCGCACTCGCCTCAAACCGATGTAACCCAGTGAGGCGTCGTCTGACAGATGATTGTTGGGAAATCCTGTGAACACCAGCTGAAGAGTTGATGCGTATAGTTTCCCATTAGTGAACTCAATACATTGAAAATGATTACATTTTTTAATTGCAATGTATATAGTTGACAGCACTAGTTTACGGCAATTAATTTTTTGTGAAAATCGGGTCTTATGATTCTATCTGGAATGTGACATGTTATTCAGAATAAACCTTTTTTAATGAAAAACTAAAATTATAACAAAATAATGCACATGGTAAAAAACTAACAACCTAAACATAATGCGGAAACTATGTCATACATTGGCATTCATCATGAGGCTATATATTTTTAATATATACTTTATATATAAACACATACGTGACTCGGTTGATTGGGCACTCGAAAAGACACACTTCGGCGTTGCCAAGTGTTGTTGGCAATGAACCAGTCCTGTCCAATGCTATCTGACTTCCATAGGGTTCGTTTTGGTATCCAACGAGGCAGCTTTCTCTGGTCCTGTTTACGCCATGTTTGATACACTTGTTGATGCAAAGCCGCCTCTAAGTGACCCTGGTTATGTGAACTGTTGCCATAGGAAATAGTCAGCCAATCAAAAGAAAGGCAGGCATATTTATTGGGGCGACGACGTAGGCGACTAGAAGTTATTGAGGCTCTAGGCGTTATGCGATCATTTCCGGCGGACAAGTTCAGCAATAAGAAATTGTGGGCTGCAAAAATTGAATAGATTAGAAAGAATAGGTTTTTGTTATAAACAAATTGGTAAAATCAGTAAAATGTTTAACAAGTTTAGGTACCGTATTCATAATGCTACTGAGAAAGAATTTTGGAATATAATTGGATTTTGTTTTCTATGTATAATGATGTAACACAAATAAGAAAATAGCATCAGTATCTTTAATTCACGCAATCTAGCTTTATAAATAGGTTGTTTATATAAATATTGTAAATAGGTGTTTATAACTAAATTATATGGGAAAATTGTCATGTATATATAAACTTTTTAGAGAAGAACTTCTAGATAATTAACAGTATTATACCATAAAGCAACTATTTAATTGTTTCAAATTGGTTTATAATAATTAACTGTCGTTAACAAGTGTTGTAAGGTTTTATACAGATACGATTTAACGTTTTTTTTTATTTGATATTAAATACAGGTATTTACTGTTTCAATACATAAAATTAATAATTACTCTGATATATACTGCTTGCCAAACTTTTTAATTTGAAGTCTTAACGCGATATTCAGCATTGAAGCGTTTAATTTTAATATTTCTATAAGTTCTAAAATCTAGTTGAACGTATAATAAAATAATGAAGAGTCGAGATAAATTATAATTATAAAGTAGTCAAAACAACGACCGGTATGTGAAAGGAAAACTAATCAATAAATTCTAACGTTTAAAGCTTGTTAACCTTTGTTCCAAACTTGAAAGTTCACAGATCTGTGACTTTAATAAGAAATAGATAACTAATATATATCAAGTATACAGTACTGTTATGTATAACATAGTAGTAAGCATTACAATGCAATAGAAATGTTCGGGGCATATTATAGTTACCTATCGAATACATATTTATGTATAGAAAGTAATCAGTTAAACAGGGTTTATATTATTTGCCAAATGGTTGATGGTTTGTTGATGTATATATTGATGTATATATATTGATGTCATATCTTGATGTATAACGTATACAGGAATTTTATTTCAAAAAAATTAAAGTCTGTTTGATGCGATGTGCTCAAAATGTGAAACAAGTTTTCGTTTCAAGATTGGTGTAAGATCTTCAAGATTTCATGTTTATAAGATCTTAAACTGTAATTATAATTAATGTATAATTCCAACTACCATTGAAATGGCATATTACAATAAAAACGATGTCTAAACATTGATGCTATATTAAGTAACTGAATTAACAACAGCACGTCTATATTATGTAACATATGTAGGCATAACTAAAAGGTAGCCTATACATCAAACAAAACACTTATGTCTATTAAAAATATATATAAAATAAAATATTAATATAAAGTAAAAAATACAATAATAATGCAAAATGTATTATCTTTTCTCTGACGAATATTTTTATAAAAATAATAGATGCGTCTAAAGAATAAATTTTTTTTAAAAATGTGTACACATCTAAACTTATAATTTCGTGCTTACCCGTCAAATTCCATTTAAACTTATGAATTTATGCTTACCCGTCAAATCTTATTTAAACTTATGAATTTGTGCTTACCCGTCAAATGCCATTTAAACTTAGATGTTGTATTCACCAGCTTCCAGCTACACAAGTTGTCCTGATCAAAATTACAGTCGATGGAAGAAGGTACTAAAAGGTGGCATTCAATCCAGGCTGTAATAAAACATCATCAATGTATCGATTGTTTACAACTAAATTAATAAAGACAATTTAATAATAAGAAAACAATTCTCAATTAAAATTTAAATAGTCTTCAGTCAATATAAAAACACTAATCATCGAAATGTAACATTAAATATAGAAAACTAATTACTTTTAAAAGGAAGCATGCAATATATGTGCAGACAATTTAGTACAGCTCTTCTACCGCTATTTACTGATATACTTTCAAATTGTATAAAAAATAACATGAAAAACGATACTACAACTTACACCGGTATTCTTTGGATTTATTATTACATCATTAATTGTTTTACAATACTTAAAATGGAGTCAACAATCAACTTACGTATCATCATAAATATCCAACAAATACAAATTGCAATTCGCCATTGCATCATACTTAGTGGAATTATCTCCGTATTGAGACAATGTAGAGATAGATATCCTTTAATGAAAAATGTTGAATTAATAATAAAACAATTTTGTAGTCAACAACACAACTTAAGATAAGCAAATAGTTATCTACGTTTAAAGTATGTACTGTCTTCTAAGTTTGAGTACTCAGAAGTACATGAGATACACTATAGCCAATCATTTATACATTGTACAAAGATTATGAAGTAGAAATAAAGAATAGGTAACGCTTTTTGAGAAATAAAAAAGGAGTAGGATGAAATTATTGTAATGAAGATTATAGTATCAGTATTTTTAACTATTTTTTTTATAAAGAGAAATATTTATTTTAAGAGAATTTATATTTTTTAAAGAGAAATTTGTTTAAAATACAAATGGTGAGTTCGGGTTGGGTTAACCGTAAAAATGTTTATCATATATTATATTATTTATCGGGAAATAAAAAGAATTCGAAAAGCAATTTTCAAACCTCAGTTGCAGTCCATATATCTCATTAATTGGTTAATTGTAGTCGTCAAAAGGTTAAACTTACAAGGCTTTTGTTAAAACAACCCTTTTGCATTTTGCATACGTCTATCGGTCGCGTATAAGTTGCACGCGAAATCAAATAGCTGGCATAATACTTTACTTCATAAAATAAAAAATAATTATAGCCTACTCTATAAGCTAGGTTTATTACTGGAATATCATAGATTACAGATATGATTAAATGCTAATTAATAATTATAAAATATATAGATTTTAGTTTTGAATTAATATAATGAGACAGTTTGTGTAGTTTTCTTTTGCTTTTTCTGTCACTACTGCAAATAAAATATTGAAAACAATGTTAACTGACTAATTAAAAAGCTAAAATTAATTATTTTTATCAAATCATTTTCACATGACAAACATTTTTAAATGCCCGAATAACGTTCGATGTTTTTATATTGGTCTAGACACATCCAGGTTTTTTATTGTATATTAAAAATTACATATATCTAAGTGGTATTCTAAAAAAATTATTTTATTTTCAAATTAGTTACAGACATCTATTATATTCTAACATTTACATATTTAAAATATGGATTTTATATGGTTACTCCAAAAACGATAGAACTAGCGTTTCTAGATCGATGTCTACCTTGTTTGCATAGAAGGGAAAACCCTAATTTTAACATACACGATTAGAACTAACTTAATAAGCTACATTAGAAACAAACATACATTTATTAGCTAATTTTAACCTTTCTTTGCACTCCTCATTGAAAACAACAATTCTCTAATAATATAAATATTTTCACAATATGTTTTTAAAATAATAAAATCCGACCAACCTTGTAAAAGTCTGCATAGAATCAATAAATTAAAAGCATGATAATGATATGTTGATAAAAAAAGAACCGTAGCCAATATTTTGATGCTTTTAAAAAGTGTTAATGCTTAAACAAATAATTTAATATTTTCGAGGACTGTTTTCCTCTTATTTTAGATGTTTCAATGATTTTGCCTCAAAAGCTTTAATTCTGAGGGTTTTCGAGTACTTCAAAATGGAAGATTCAAATTATCGATTTCGAGAGTAGTATAGTAACCCTGTCCAACGGTTAGCAATTTAGTGACAATGTTTGATCATTCCTTTGTTACAACATTGGTACTTTACTGATCATAATTAGTATAATTAATCTAGTAAAGTAAAGCGAAGTTTGCTTAATAAAAGTGTACAATTAACGAGTTTAAGCACTTTGGGAAAAGGATATTGAAATATGCCTGGTTCATTTTATCAATAGTCAAATCAGAAAACAGAATAACATTTTAAGGAAGTGGTTAACCCTCTTCCTGTCCTATATATGTACAATAGTTATTAATTGAACTACCGTGAAAATAGCAAGCGATCATGTCTTTAAATATTCCCTTTATAAAATATAAACTCGCTCTTGTCTTGATTAATCTTGATTAATAAGTGAACATTAAGAAGGACCTTACATGGAATGAATAACTGTGAACCCGTTCTTGCTAACACCACTGAACAAAAACTATAACTAAATAGTTGAACAAATAGTTCAAGTGTATAAGTACATTTAAAACAGAAAAGAATCGAAATGTATAATAATTTTATTGACAAAAAAACGGTATGATTTTATATAACCAAATAAGGAACTGTCATATACTACAGAGTATTCAACTACAATAAGTTATCAGCTATGGTGAAAGCAAATATAAAAGCAACGTAAAGAAGTACAAATAAACAATGCATGTTGTCAAAGTTAAGGCAGATATGGATCATAATATTCAGAAGAAAAAAGCATTTCTCCTGCAAATAAAGACCGCAACGTCTTTTGTAATAAAAATTGAGTTATATGGTTTATTTAGCAATTTGCTTCAAATATTTTTAGCAAATTAATTAATAATATTGAGACAATAGTGAATTACAAGATGTAACTTCAGCATTATTAGAAAATAGATTGAAGTATTTCAATAAGAGGAACTATACTAATTTAAACACAATTTCCATTATATAAACTAAGAATATGCAAGTTGGTATAATTGGTGTTGCCTTCCTATCGTATATAAAATTTTTAATTTAAACAAAAATCGAGCATCTCGTTCTACCTTTGTCATCTCATAAAGATGAAATTATTTATTTTATTTACAAAATTTAATGAAACATTTATTAGCTAAATTTCACTTTCATAAATAGTTTGTGTACTTGCACTTAATTTGTTATTAACTTGCCATAGTTATTATGTAGACTCTTTGACACATAAACCGTTAAATACAGTGAAGAATAAGTTGAAACTAAATAGTATAGCATCACCACAAAACAGAAACAAGGCAGTTTAAAAACTCATAACATAATATAGAACATTTTCTGACACAGCCATAATATAATTGAGAAAAACCAAGCAAAACAAAACTGAAAGGACCATCACAATATATCAAATAAAGAATGCATAAGAAATTCCATAGATAGAATGAATATAAGATAAGTGTAAGTACGAATAATAAAGCTTTAAAACTTATGGAATGTATAATTGTACGATTATTTCACAATGAATGTTATAATTGAATTCATATTATATTTGAAGGGATTATTCAGATATTCAACAAAGGATTATTCAGTTAGAGTCAAATAACGTAATATACTGTGAATATATATTTCATAAACTGTGCATAAAACATTGCTTGTCAAATTAGCAAGGTTAAATGTTTAATTCTAAAAATTCCGTGATTTAACCTTAATTTTAATTATAATTGATAATCCTAAAATATGTTCTAATAATTTATAACGACAGACCTATCATTGACTAACAACAAGCGAACACACAAACTAAAAACAGAATTGAAGTAAACTCAGCGTCAGTAAAAACTAGTATTGCAACAAAAGCAAATTGTTGCATATATTAAGTAAGGCGAGCCTACTCATCGTGATTAGGAATCCAAATCGGAACACATGAAGAACCTCTGATGTCGAGGGTGTCAGGTTTACAGGTATTTGAGGGTAAACACTTGGCAATGCATATTGGTATTGTAGAAGATGATATTGTGGTCAATTAAAAAAATATTAGCCAACAATAGTAATGCAGTGGACAAAACAAAACTTAAAGTAGTGTTAAAACTTACAAATGTTTAAACCAGTGTGGTAATATCATGAAGCTTTCCTAATAATGGTAACAATTGGAAACAATTATTAATGTTTTGAGAAAACAAATATAATTAAAATAACAAATAAAAATCACATTTAAATTGAACTATTCTGAAATGTTAACTATACTGAACTGAATGGAATACAATTATCCTTCACCCACTGTGGCACTGTGTGTCTTTAATCCATTTGCAATAAAACACAAACTGCAAGATTAAAAACACTATTGTCTAATCCAACTTTAAGATATAATAATATCCCTTTGCTAGGTCTGAGTGCAGCTATATAGTCAACATTCTCGGCTAGTTTTCAACGTGTCCAGTTCAGGCGTTGACTACCCGTCCGTGACTGTGGCCTAGCGAGTCGGACGGCAGGAGGGCATTGAGGAGGATTCTCAGCTGTTCACTGCCCCTGTCCACACAGGCGCCCGCCACGTACCACTCGGACAGCATGGTGTGGTGTTGCTCCATTAGGAGGAGCAATCTGGACGAGATGTGGGGGGAGAAGGGAGGGGAGGAGACGCGAGGAGAGAGTGTTATTGTTGTATGTTGGTGTCAATTTATCGATCTGATACGTGAAAGTATTTTGAAATAACTTCATAGCCTCAGGAAAATAGAAATAGTGCTTGCTTTATTTCGAATATATAGACAAAACTTATAAATTTTACTTATATTTAGTAATTTTTGATTGACAAGAAACAGTACCGGGAATTACACAGACTATAAGTCCTCATGATGGCATAGGAAATATAATGTACATAAATGTGTATAGTAAACATGTATTCGGAAGAGATAATAGTGGTACAATAAATATACAAAGAGGCATCTACGTAGATAGTACAGAAAATGAATAAATGTGATGCAACAAAAGAAAATAAATGCAGGATGTTAATCAAAATTTACACACAGAGAACAAAACTGCTTAGCATTTCTTCATATGCACGTGTAATCCAGGACATTTTCCCCATTTTGCCTTGTTTTCTCTGATATTTTTTTACCAAACTTCAAAATTGAAAATTAAACCTGCAGTATTTGTTTATAAATATCATTTTGATTACATCAAAAAAACGTTTCAATTAATAATAAATTAAAACAAGGAGAGTCCAGTTAATGAGCATAACCGGACCTAATTGATTACTGTTACCTGTTGGCCATGTCAGTCTTGAATGCGGCATGTAGTGGAGAGGAATTGTTGGGAGGCGCTCCTTTCACAGGGGGAGATTTGGCCACTGTTGACATTTTGTTTGAGAGATGAGACAGTCTGCAATGCAATTAGTTCAAAATTATCAATGTGAACCTTTCCTTCTTTACAAAATGGCAAATCAAATTGTGAAACAAAATTTGCGCCATCGTCGTCAATTTTATCCCGCATATTTTTTTAAGATTTTTTAGCAATAAACACATATTTAAAAAACCAACCATTTGTTTTTATATAATGTAGGTCAAGGTTTTTTATTTTTTAATGTGTTTGTAAAATGTTCAATACACTTCAGAGCGTCGTTGAAAAATTAAACGATTGCATTTGTCTAGAAACTGACGTGCAAATTATGAAATATTTACTTTTCAGAAAGTTTGTGAATGTATTTGACATTAAAATTAAACTATGTTTTCATTCATAGTAAAAAACTAAA
Organism: Coelogynopora nodosa; assembly: GCA_034780555.1. Taxonomy (NCBI): domain Eukaryota; kingdom Metazoa; phylum Platyhelminthes; order Proseriata; family Coelogynoporidae; genus Coelogynopora; species Coelogynopora nodosa. Next base: position 8,443 of record JAUZND010002408.1, read on the forward strand.
AAACAACGATAGCAATTTACTTTATTTAGTCTAGGTGCATACACTCATAAACGATTATGCACAATTATCCATTTTACATCAATGAAATATTATATGAGATATGCTCAACTTAAGATATTATGAACAATACATAATTCCACGATTAAAATAACAAATGGGAGTGTTATCAACATTTTATTAAAACACTAATGTTTTTCCAAATAATTGATTCTATTCTGTACTTATGACAAGTAATTCATATTGTGAATTAATAAATTATTTTAATAATATTTATTAAAAATATTTGTGCAGATTAATTCAATATATAAACAAAAATAGCAATTAAGTCATACCAATTTTGATTTCATATTACGAATCTGTAATCGGAATTTTTGAATTATTATTAAATAGGATAATGACGTAATGAATATGCATGATACATTTCGATTTTCTAAATAATAAGCATTCAGATATTTAATTTTGACTACGGACACATTTGATAAAGTTCCAGATATTAGAAACATCCTAAATCACATCAAAACAAACAACTTTAATAAATATAATCATTCATTATAATTGCAGCGGTCAATTCTAATATAAACAATATAGGATGACTTTTTTAATTCCGCAAAATGATCAACCTATTTGAATGATGTTGTTGTTTGTTTTAATCAGTATATCTCTGGACCGCGTACCTGCAGATGAACTCAGCATAGCGCAGATAGAAAGTGAGCAGTTGGGAGATGCGACTGTTTCCTCCCTGCTCACGTAGTGCCTTGAGTAGGGTACGGGCCTGATTGAAGGTCGTCTGAGAACACATTGACGGACACCGTGAAGTAGAAGCACACCTCATCTATACACTTCATGCACGTTGCTCTAAATTTATACGTCTTTCCACGCATGTATGATCAGCAGCACAATTTTTTTTTCAAATGAAACTATTTTAGGGTAACACAAATTTCAATATTTTATCACCACACACACGCAAAAAATAGCCGTGTTTATTATGTTCATATTACTGTCAGCCTCTGACGAGTTAGAAATAAAAGCTGTGAAACAATAGATGAGGAAAAAAATATGATAAAAACTATAATCATTTCAAAAACGTTGCAAGAATCGAATAATGTTAACCGTAATACAACCGAATCGGTGACGGATATAATCCATTATCATAGTATAGACATAAAATAAATAATAAAATATAATCAACAGACAAATCATTATTTCAATACGTACTTATATTGCATTATTTTAGATTGATGTTTACTTAGCTAAGAACTAGATCTAAGCTGATTATAGTTTACAAAAATTATGTTACAATTCATTAAATAATGGTCAGAACAAGAAGCATCTAACGAAAAAATAGACCAAGTTTCACAAAAAATGAAAAACGATCATTACGGAGGATAAGTTATACAGAAAACGATTTTTCATTGGCATAACTTCCTAGACATGAATTTAATGGTAGGCTGCACTATGGGTAGTTTTTGTTTGGAACATTTTAAATGTCGATATCAGAAAAAGGAATAAAAATACAAGCATGAAATTAAACACATAAGTAATTAATAAATAAGTAAGTAATAAATTTTAAAATGTGCTAAACCAGTTATGAATGACTCAAGATATTTGATTAATTCAAAACTTACAGAGATGATTGACTTATTCCTGCTGACATATGCCTGATCAATTGAATCCAGAGATTTGCCCGATAACTGATTGGCCAATGCTTCTGCAAATAATAAACGATACATTAGAGTAATTAACAATTTCCAGAATAACTATTATCTAACACAAAATAACTGCGCAAGCTTCTAACATTAGTACAAAAATAACACGAATAAGAATTGAAATCAGTGGAAACCTATTGAAATTTAAGAAATAAAATCAATTTATTCTATTTAAAATATGTGTGACTACATTCAGAGGATAGATTTTTTAAACATTAAAAACATAAATATATTGGTATCATTTGCAATGTCACCATAAAAATATCTGATGGGATATTTGGCATTAATACATTATGGAAGGTATTACTTCAGCGTTATATTATACTAATTAAGCTTTTCATGTAATGTACAAAAACAAGATGCAATTATTAATTAGTATGGCAAGAAATCAATTGAGTTAACTAAATAATGAAGTAATAAATAGATCAATATAATTGTGTAACTCACGAACAGGTATATTCAAGAGGTAGGCTTCAAGTGACGTGAATTTCATAAGGGAATCGCCTAACCCCTTTTCTGTGAAGACATGACGGTTTAGAATATCTGGCATACAAACAAACACGTCATCGAGCTTCAAATAAAAAAGTAAAGTAAAAGAATTAAATATATATAAGACGTCACCAAATAGAGATGCTAATCGATAACAGTTTTCTCACAATCTTTTTCAAATCTAAACGCTAATTTTTAAAGTTAATTTAACTTCATTTAATTCAGTTTTTATATTCTGTGTTTTTTATGCAGTCTTTAAAACGGATGTTTGTATGCTTTGCTTAAATATAACTGCAATTAAAATCAAAATATTTTATGAATTGGAAATACGGATACCAATAGATACAAACAAAAAACCTATGGGTGTCGGTAATTATTCTAATGTAAACTGGTTAGATTTATTATTAATTATATTTTCATAATAAGTCTGAATATACAAGAACATAAAACAATGTTGTAAGCAAAAAGTATAGGTTGAATGAAATTAAATAGCTTTTTAGTGTTTCAATGACTTTCATAAATTACATCAATTAAAATAATGTATTTACTACTGATTGATGGCCAGAAGACAAACGATTCTGGTAGACGTTTTATATACTATAATCTATCGAAACTGATAATAACATACATAACAATAATTAAAAATTAACAATATAAAATAAGACTACTTTTTCTTAAGCATGTAATAGATTGTGTATTGTGATGTACAATAGATTGAGGTAGCTCACGGAACAATACACATTGTTCACAGCACTGGATCAGATATATATTACATTACCTTTCTTCCAGAATTCCCTGACATCATAGCATTATTTAAACTAAATATACATAACAAAATAAAAATGTAATCATAATATTACATTGGACTTGTGAGAAGGAGGTTTTATGAGACAAATACAGTGGAACAAGCGTTTACAAAAAAACAACTTTATAATCGCTTTTGGGACATATTTATTGATCTATATTATATATATTCCCACTATTAAGAACCATGATACAACTCATGAAACACAACACGGAAACAGATTCAGTTTGCGCTAAGCGATTAGTAGTTGATTATAATGTTAAAATATTCTGTTAAAATTTGTTTAAATTAAGAGAAAATATTAAGAAAAATGTTTTTGTAAAGTATTGAAATAATCAGACCTCCTATAGTATATGTCTCATAAAGAAATAAATATAAGTATTAAAAATAACATAGATAAACAACTATTTTTATTAAGTAAAAATAACGAAAGTGTGTATCTAATTTTTCTATAATTTTTTTTAGCGATTATTAAAAAATGCAGTTTTCTTTAATTTTTTCGTAGTTTTTTTAAACTGATCATTCACAAAAAATAAATTTTCAACAGTGCCAAGTTTAAAACAACTTTTTCATAAGAGAGATCAAATACAATTTCATCATTAAATCATTTTATTTTTATTCAAATCAAGAAAACACAAAGTATATTATTTATATGATTACAATTATTGTTATTGGTTATAACTAGCAGTTCGGCAACAATTAAAAATTATAGTGAAAATAATGTTGTAGAAGTATGAAACAATATTATCAGACAATTTCAAGCCATCGCATGAACCCTGATATGGTGTTCTTAAAAATCATAACAAGCATAACAACATTTATATATATATTATGAAAAACATTTTTTTTATAATGAGAAAATTATAATTTCATTTATTTAATAATAATATGTTTATCTGCAACGTTCCATAAATTTTAGAAATCCTAGCGAGATATTTCAAAACATTTATACTATTTTAGCTGTTCGGTATCCCTATATTTATCAAGTCAGGGTACCATAATTTCCACTCAATATAACTGACAATTCTGTAACGGCAAATGTTAAATAAGAATAGTGTCATTTTACGTTACTGTTTAACATATTATGATTTAGTAAAAATATTAAATAACAGTTGGTTTACATAAAACGATTTTGTAGAAGCCAAAATAATGTCACATGTGAATTAAGTTGTCAGCCAGTTCTCATATTTTGGAATTATGCTTGCTTTAAAAAGATTGCAATGTAGTCAGTTTAGAGTATGCTGTAGTATTCATGACACAATTCAAAGTTGTTTAGCGTTCTTTATCCATATTGCAGCGTTTAACTTGTCTGTAGCTTCTTCTTCCGGCTATACCGTCCATATCGGAGCGTTTGTGGCGCCCAGTCCTTTTGAGGAAGCGGACTACTGCGTCAGGATCGGATTGGAGAACTCGGAGATCAGGGTCAGG
>JAUZND010002409.1:0-12870 GCA_034780555.1 Coelogynopora nodosa
CGCAAACAATTTATGTTTCTGCAACACCCGGAAAATACGAGATAGAAAAAGTAAATGGAAAATTTATAACGCAAGTAATACGTCCTACAGGCCTTGTGGATCCAATTTGCATCCTAAAACCTGCCTCCACACAAATTGATGATTTAATTGCAGAGTGTAACAATGTTATAAAAAAACAATATAGAATTTTGATTACTACAATTACTAAAAAGATGTCTGAAACGTTGGCAGAATATATGCAAGAATTAAACATGAAAGTATCTTACCTGCATTCAGATATCAAAACCTTGGAAAGAATAGAAACTATCCATAATTTACGCAAGGGAGAAATTGACATATTAGTAGGAGTAAACTTACTGAGAGAAGGTCTAGATATACCTGAATGTGGATTGGTGGCAATATTAGATGCAGACAAAGAGGGATTCTTGCGCTCTGAAACCGCTTTGATTCAAACCATAGGTAGAGCGGCTAGAAATGTTGATTCAAAAGTTATACTTTACGCCGATAAAATCACCAACTCCATAAAAAAAGCCATGTAAGAAACCGAAAGAAGACGCAACATACAAATAGCTTACAACAAGGAGCACAACATCACCCCAGAAAGCATTCAAAAAGCTATTTCTACTTCTTTTGATGAAGATAAAAAACCCTACGACAACAAGGTAACAGAAAATGTGCAGCATCTAAGGTTGCAGATGAAAAAAGCTGCGGAAGATCTAGATTTTGAACTAGCCGCGCACCTGAGAGACAAAATTAATGATATAGTGACACGCACCAATAACGAAACTATCGCTTAAATATAGCGCAAATAAATATGACCTTTATTTTTCAAAAAAACACTATACTATATACGGTAGATGTTAGCCCAATAAATAACGAGGTATAAAAATGTTAATTTTAGAAGAGATAATTGAAGAATTTGCTGTTTATGAATTAAGCAAGCATTTAAACTTATCTAAAGAGCAGAAAGAGGAAGTAATGAAATATGTTAAAGAGGTAATTAACCCTATGGTGCAGAAGGAATACCCTCATTTCAAAAGCCTTATTGGAGAAGATTTGACAGCATTTAAGGAATATATAAAGAATAAAGTAGAAGCTTTGATTCATGACAAGATTAAGACCTAAATAAATTTAATGTCAATGGGCAATATTGGAAGATCTGTCTTGCCCCTCTGTCAATGCATTCATTGCCCCACTTAGCTCTTTTTTATCGCTTTTATCCCTAAATAAGCTCACAACACTCAGCGCACCAATAACAAAGCAAGCAGCAGTGGTAGCTATAAGTGCATAACAAGCTATATTATTTGCTCTGTAGTATATACACAATCCAATTAAGCCGGTAGCAATATAAAGAGAAACTGTTGCGCAAACCACCTTGACAGTAGTATGTTTGTTTGGCGTTGCGCTAGAAATAGTAGTGTTTGGTATTGCCGAAAACTTAGAAATGGTGAGTTGTTTATCTATTGGCCCTGCTAACTCTGTTGAATTTTTTCTACCATCTGACCCCCCATTGATTAATGACTTTGCCTGCGACGGCTCTGTAACTGGTTCGCCGCCCTTCTCTTCAACTACTAGGCCCCCTACAGTATTTGGGGTTACTGAATATTTTTCAGTTGTTGAACTCATAAATTGTTTTTGACCATCAGGATTTTGCACCGCTAAATCCTTTTGAGTGACGTCTATTTTGAGTGATCCATCCTCTTGCGCCAAAGAGTTTGATTTGCCATCAGTATGGGAGTGATCAGCTACTGGGCTCACTACTGGCTCTTTATTTCCTACTGGATCTTTATCTTCCTTTGAATTTTCAGGAATTAAACCTTCAAATTTTTTTACTTCTGCATCATTCCCTTTGAGACCTTTCGCCTCAAGTGATTCTGTACCTATATTTTGTGCGCCATTCTTTTGCTTAATATTTTCAAATATTGCATTAAGTGACGTTATTAACTCTGTGAAAAAAATCGGCTTTGTATTATTGTTTTTATTTTTATCTTCAAGGCCTACGTCATGTTTACTAAGTTCAGATTTCAAGGTTAAATGGTCGTCAACCGACTTTGCAAAAATCGTTGACATCTTTGCTATAGTTTCTGAATCAATATTTAATTTTTCTAATTCTTCCTGCACTGCATTAATAAATTCATTCCAATCAATAGCCGCTGGCTCTCCTCGAGGTTTTAGTGATTCGCTAACGGCTTTTAATATATTTTTTATATCATCAACACTAATGTCAGATTTCTCTTTAAGGAGTGCAAATAGTTCTTTGATGATTATTGTATAATTTTTAAGATATTCTATACTTTGCTTCCATTCTGTGGGCTTTTCACAATCTTTCAATTTATTTTCAAGCGCTGATTTTTTACCCTCATAATACAGTATATTTTGTTTAATACGACAACATTCTGGATCTAGTTCATTTTTCAATTCATTATTTGCCATTTTCAGCTTTTTATTTTCTGCGTTTATATCGTTTTTCTTAGCGTTTATCGCCTTATTTTGTCTATCAATCTCTATTTTTTCCTCTGGTGTTCTAGCTTTGAACGCACCTCTATCAGTTCTTTTTTTATATGTTTTCAAATATTTTTTTAGTGTTTCTAACTCATTGCCCCGTTGTTTTATATTGTCCTCGTATTGCTGAATAGTACGTTCCTGTTTTATTTTGTTTGCAGTTGCTGTTTTTTGAGCATTCTCTAAAGTTTCTATCGTTGTTTTACAGGTATTTATACTTAATTTATACTGTTCTATATATTTCTTGCTCGCATCTATATCTAATACTCCTGTGCACCATGTATCAATACCTGTGAACAATGTGTTTATTACGTTAGAATCAATCTCTATATCTGTTATAAAATTTAATATTGCATTTGATACTTTAGAAATCACACTCTGTATTACTGTATCCTCTTTTGCTTTTAGACCTCCATTGCTTAGATTTTTTATCTCCTCTACTAGTAATGAAGTGATAGTTTGTAATAACTCCTTGCATTTTATAAATGGAACATTACTACACTCTAATAATTTAATAAGTTCTTTGCTGGCGCTTACCACTTTTGATACAGCAAATATTGCACGCATAATTTTTTCATGTTGTGCTATCTGTGTCACTTCTTGCCTTATTTTGCTTCGGTGCTTTTCTATTTTTTTTTCATCATTTTCTAAATTTTTAAAATGATTTTTATCTCCTAAATATTCAATTAAGCTCTGTTCATGCTTTGGCTGCTCTATTTCTAACTTTAATAAAGATTGACAGTAATTATCAAGTATATCAAGCATACTATTTATTGTCTTGTATTCAATCTTGCATTCAGATATAAAAGCTGATAGCTCTCTTAAACTTATTAATACAATGAATAGATTATAATTTTTGAGTTGTTCGTCACTAGTGTGGGTTGGCTGCTCTGTAGGGCTTGCATCTAGCTTATTATATTCTAATAGAGATTTTTTTATGTTATCTATATGTGATTTCATACAATCTGGGCTGAGCTTAAGCCTAAATACTAACTCAGTTAAATCTGATAAATATTTAGTGTTTATATATTTTATAAATACTTTGGCATCATCAGATATCTCGCCTAATAACCATAATATCGTATTACTACTTGTAAGAACATCTAATATGAATTTATTACTGACTATTTTCAGTATTTTTGCTATATAATTTATAATTATCAAAGCACGTTTTTTTTCATATGTTAAATTAGTCGCTGATGTCAAGGCAAGTTTTTCTTCATCTTTCAAGTTATCCTTTTCAGCATTGCTAATTTTTAATTTTTTATCGTTTTCAATATCCTTCAATTGAGAAGTCAAACTTCTTGTATTCTTCCATATTTTTCTAGCATCTAGTACAACACTAAGCATACATATAGCCTCTCTATAATTAATATATATATATTATTATAACAACTATAAGTAAATTTTTCTACCAGTTAATAACTTTATATACTCCAAGTTGAAATGCCATCTTTTCCATCCTGTAAAACAATCCCCATGGCTAATAATTTATCACGTATTAAATCCGCAGAGATGAAATCTTTGTTTTTTTTTGCCAAAGTGCGCTGCGCAATCAGGGATTCGATTTTTTTTATTGTTTCTTTATCCAATTCTACAGCTTCACATTTGAAGCCAAGAACATGCAAGCTTTTTTTAATAGCATTTGCATAAATAGAATTAGATGTCCTATTCGTATCAAAGTGATCTATTTTGGTAGTTAAATTGTGTAAAAATGTAAACGCCATAGGGGTATTTAGATCATTGTATATAATTGCTAAAAATTGCTGATATAATATTTCCACTTCTTCGTTATCAATGCTATTATTATCACAAAATTGTAGAGATCTTTTTAAAGACCTAAAAACAGATTGAGAATTTTTTACTAAATCATCAGTCCAGTTGAGGGGCTTTCTATAATGCGCAGAAAGTAACATATATCTTATTTCTTCTGCCGAAATGCCCCTCTCCAATAATGTATTTAAATACAACACATTACCAATAGACTTGCTCATCTTTTTTTCATCTACCATTAAAAATCCATTATGAATCCAATATTTTGCATAAAAAGATCCTGGATTGGCGCAGCAACTTTGTGCTATCTCATTTTCATGATGAGGGAATTTTAAATCTACACCACCACCATGTATATCAAAATTTTGACCCAAATATTTAGTGCTCATAACAGAGCACTCAATATGCCACCCTGGCCTACCCATTCCCCAAGGACTTATATATGATTCACCTTCGCTTTTTTTCCAAAGTGCAAAGTCGTTGTAGTTTCGTTTGTCATGTTCTATTTCTACTCTATTGCCAGCTACCATATCATCCATATTTCGCTTGGAAAGCTGCATATAATCTAAATATGAAGCAACATCAAAATATACATTTCCTTCTCCAACATATGCATGACCCTTTGTTATCAGAGTCTCAATCATCTGAATCATGTCTTTGATATGCTCAGTAGCTTTTGGTTCAATAGTAGGTAGAGCGCACCCCAAAAGCTTTATATTATCGTGAAATATGTCGGTATATTTTTGCGCAATATCCGAAGCATTGGCGCCTGTTTTACGTGAGGCATTAATAATTTTATCATCAACATCTGTAATATTGCGCACATAGCAAATATCGTCGTAGCGCGTGCTAAGCACTCTATAAAGAGTGTCATAAACCACAATGGAGCGCAAATTACCGACATGGGGAACATCATACACCGTAGGGCCGCACACATACATCGTAACTTTTTCATCGCACAATGGAGAAAACACTTCCTTAGTAAAGGTAAGAGAGTTGTAAAGACAAATCACTGAATATTAAACTCAGACTTTACCTTATTTACTATATCTTCAGGAGGATCTTTGCCCCAACCAGAATGAAGAACTTCTCCATAATCTGCTACATCTAAAGTTCCGCTCTTAGAAGCTGCTAAAAACATTGCTTTCTTCATTTTGTCTACCAATACGTAGTGCCAAGCGGCTTTACCTCTATCATTTCCACGCACCAAATATACAAGATCGCTACGCCTTTTTCTAACTGATTCTGCATGACCATCATCAGAGCTCTTTTTAGCTTCCATTCCTTCAGTTAAAGAACTCACGGAACTCTTTTTTGCCGCCATTTTATCTGCAAAAGACTGGTCATCTAAATCCTTGATGTGATTTTTTTTAACAATGCCAAATTTATTATCTGTGACAGAGCCAGAGCTACTATCTTCATCGCCATTATTCTGCTTCTTAAACATTTCAGCGAAGCTCTTCTTTTTTTCTTCTGACATAAGCTTAAATATTAGATAATATTATAATATATACTTGATTTTATCATCTACATCCTTAAATAAATCTTCTTCTGCGTGTTTTTCTTTTTTCTTTGTGATTTTGGGCCACATCTTAGAGTAAACACTATTAAACTCATAAAGCTGTTTAACTTTATTCTGTTCATAAGATAGATTATCACTTTCTGTACCTAATATTACTTCAAAAGATTTGCCTTCGATGTAAGTTTCATTGTTTACAATGGCTTCTATAGGGCACTCAGCGACACAAACTCCACAATCTATGCAAACATCAGGATCGATAACCAACATATCCTCACCCTCATAAAAGCAATCAACCGGACAAACTTCCACGCAATCGGTGTATTTACATTTATAACATTTGTCATTAACTATATGGGTCATAAAAACTTTGCACTGCATAAAAGCGCTTAAGGCACCAATATATGAAATCAATTATATTTTACAGCAATCATTATATCACCAAAATTTATAAATACAACATTGTCAGACAAGGGTTCAAACTGAAAATACGACAATTTGATACAGACTATTCTAATATAGAAAACGGCGCCATCAGAGTAGATTTATTCTTGGGCTTATCAAAAATATCTTGGTGTTTAAAGGCCAGCGTGCAATGAAGATCAATACTTTGTAGATTTAATGATTTTCTTATCTTTTCTATTGTCACACATTCACACACCAAAAAAAATACTTCATTATCTTGTTCTTGTATGTGTCCAATTCCATAAATAGTTATAGTTACTGGATAATTTATGAATGTCTTTATACCCTCTTCTACCGAAGAAAAATCTAGTGGATTTACTACCGTAACATGATGTGTATAATTATCTCTATGTTGTTGATTAAATACATATTGTTCAAATATCTCGTTACTCAAATGACGCTGCAAAAATGCTAAATAATTCTTCATAACTGCTTGTGGCAAGTGTACATTAACATAATGTTGTCCTTTAGTGTCAAATTGATAGCCAACAGCCGATTGAATATTGATCATTATTAAACTCCGAAAAACTTTCTAATTAATGGATGCAATCATACTGCATGCCTTACCTAATATCAACGTACATATACACAATATATAGGCAAAGAGTTGAGAATAATTTTCCTTGTATTTAACCCAATAACACAATAAAATTACAACCAAAGCAGATATATTTTATGATCAATTCTTTAACAGGAAGCTTGTGGCAACTTAACGAACCTTTATACAGAGAAGTTCTAGCTATAAAGCAACGTTTCAACTTACCCGAAGTGATTGCGCAAATCGTGGCAAATAAAAATATTAAGCTCGAAGATATTGATAGTTTTCTTGAACCTTCTTTAAAAATATTGTTGCCAGATCCTAGTCATTTAATTGATATGGATAAATCTGTTGAGCGAATAATTACTACTTTAAGCTCCAAAGAAAAGGTGGTTATTTTTGGAGATTATGATGTAGATGGAGCTACTTCCTCAGCTTTAATTAAGCGTTATTTTGATGCAATTGGCATTGAGAGCATAACTTATATACCCGATAGAATAAACGAAGGATATGGGCCAAACGCGACAGCATTCAAAAAGTTTAAAACAGCAGTTTTTGGCCTATGTATCACCGTAGATTGTGGCACTGTGGCCCACGAACCACTTAAAGAGGCCAAGGATTGCGATTTGGACGTAATAGTAGTTGATCATCATATAAGTATGGACACTTTACCTGAAGCATTTGCTATTATCAATCCCAACAGAATTGATCAACAATCTAATTGCACGGATTTGGCTGCAGTGGGAGTATCATTTTTATTATTGGTGGCCATAAATAGAAAGCTAAAAGAAGTCGGATATTTTCAGCATATTGCCACGCCTAATCTACTGCACTACTTGGATCTAGTAGCACTTGGCACAGTATGTGACGTGGTTAAGCTATCTGCTCTCAATAGGGCGTTTGTGCATCAAGGGCTAAAGATAATCTCCCGTAGAGGTAACCTAGGGATAAGATCTTTAAGTGACGTGCTAAAAATAAACACTATTATTTCTAGCTATCACCTGGGCTTTATGTTTGGACCTTGTATTAATGCAGGAGGAAGAATTAGTGATTCCAATCTAGGAACCAAGCTGCTTTCCACTTCAGATGAGTTGGAAGCATATAACATAGCCACCACCTTAAAAGGTTTAAATGACGAAAGAAAAGAATTGGAAAAAAATACTTTAGAAGAAGCTTTATTGCAAATACAGCACCCACTCAATGAAAATTTTATTATGGTGCATGATAAATGGCACCCTGGCGTTATTGGCATTGTGGCTTCCAGAATAAAAGATAGATATCATTTGCCTACCTTTATAATCAGCATCAAAGATGGCATAGGCAAATCTAGTGCACGCTCAATAGAAGGGGTCAACATTGGGGCCGTTATTCTTTCTGCTAAATTAGAAGGGTTACTCATAGAGGGAGGAGGACATGCTATGGCAGGTGGTTTTTCTATAAAAGAAGAAATGATCCCAGCGCTCCACAGCTATTTTAAGAAAAGATTTTCTTCTATAAATGTACAAAGAGTAATAAAGTTTGATGGATTCATTTCTATAAGCGGTATCAATTCAGCGCTAATGAAACAAATTAGTGTATTAGAGCCATTTGGATCAGGAAACAAAGAGCCTTTGTTCGTTATAAAAAACGTAGAATTTTCTAAAATTAAATCAATAAATGATGAACACATTATTTGCCAGATCGCAGATTCTCATAGTAAAAAAACCATTAAAGGCCTTGCTTTTAAAGCTTTTAAAAACAACATTGCAGAAAATATTATGTCGCATAAAGCAACTATGATACTTTGCAAGTTGCAAAATAATTTTTTTAACGGCGTATATAGCCCAGAAATCGTTATAGAAGATATTGCCTAACAATATTTTTGTCATCTCAATAGCTCTGAATATTTATACCAATCTTCTTCTTTGATAATTTTAATATGCAAATTTTCCGCCCTCTCTATTTTATGCTTTGTAGGATTGTTTCCTATAACCAGATAATCTGTATTAGAAGAAACATTGGTTGTGACGGTAGCCCCGAGCTTTTGAGTATACACCTTCAATGCATCTCTTGTAAAATTCATCTTTCCGGTGAAAACAACATTTTTACCCTGTAACGGTAGGGCGTTCTCTTGGTAGTAGTCTATTATAGAAAGCTTTTGCATAATTCTGTTAATCACTAATAAATTACTATCTTTACTAAAAAAATCTTTCAAAGCAACAATAACACCCTCTCCTAACCCACTAATATCATGAATTCTATCTTGCATCTCATGAGAGTTGCTTAATAGCTTCATGGAATGATACCAATTTGCACATGACTTAAATTCTTTGGCAAGCAATAATGCAGTTCTTTTTCCAACAGAAGATATCCCTAATGAAAAAATAAATTTCTCCAAACCTACTTCCGCTATCCCAGCAATAATGGATTTTAAATTTTTTATCGACTTAGCTCCCCAACCTTTAAAATTAACAATCGTATGCTCATGTTCTGTTATAGAAAAAATATCAGAAATATCTTTCAAAATACCGTGCTCAATAAAAAGATTGATTTGCTCTTCTCCAATACCCAATGCACCCAATGCAGAAAGCATATGTTTTATTCTGTGAGAAAGCTGAGCCCTACAACTTAATTCTGCTATGCAGCGTATAGCAACTTCACTTTCTTTTTGAATTAGCTCTGCATTGCATACAGGACAATTTGTAGAAAAAATAAATTTTTTTTGCAAAGCGCGATATTGCATATCTACTGCCACTACCTGAGGTATTACATCTCCTGAACGTTTAATAATTACTGTATCGCCTATTCTTATATCCTTGCGCAATATTTCATCTTTATTGTGCAAACTTGCTCTAGAAACTAACACTCCTCCAACATTTACAGGCTGCAATTCTGCTACAGGAGTTACAACTCCTGTTCTGCCCACAGATAATTTGATGTTATTTATCACGCTCTTTGCTTTTTGAGAAGGAAATTTATGTGCAATAGCCCACCTGGGTGCATTTAAAGTAAAGCCTAATTTTTTTTGCAATATAAGTGAGTTAACCTTATATACAATGCCATCTATATCGTAGGGTAGATTACCTCTTTTAGCGTAAGCACCTTCATAAAAAGCTAGTATTGTTTCTATATCGCTACTTACAACGTAGTTGGGGTTAATTTTAAACCCCAAGCTATCTAGGTATTTTAGCGAGCTCTCTTGAGTGATAATTTCATCATCAGAATGTACCGTGTAAGCATAATATTGTAAATTTCTTGCTGCAGTTATACTAGAGTCTAACTGTCTAATAGAGCCAGAGGCCGCATTCCTCGGGTTGGAAAAATTAGCTAGCTTAGCAAAATCTTTATGGTAGAAAAATATTTCTCCACGCACCTCCAACTTATCGGGAACGCCTTTAACTTGATGTGGAATATTTTTTATAGCAAGAATATTGTTTGTTATATCTTCTCCATATTCTCCATTGCCACGAGTAAGAGCCCGTTTTAACCTGCCTTTTTCATAATGCAGAGCAAACGAAACACCATCGATTTTATGTTCAGCGATAATAGAAACCTCTCCAAGTTTCATTCCAAGAAAACTATATATCTTTTCCATGAAATTTTTTATACCCTCTGCGGTAAAGGAATTATTTAACGAAAGCATAGGGAGGTTATGTTTCACTTTTTTTAAATATCTGCTAGGCTCGCTACCCACCATTGGCTGATGCTGCAACTCTGGAGAGCGATCTATAATATGTTGATACTCAGCTTTTAAAACATCATACTCAGCATCCGTAATTTCTGAAATAGAATGCTGATAATACTGCTCATTATAGCGCTCTAATTGCTTTTTTAATTTGTTTATTTTTTCTTCCATTACTCAATGCTACTACTCCTCACTGCAATAAAGTATAATGCAATATAAAGCTTTTGTATAAAAATAGATTAATACAATTCATCGTATTTTCCTCTCGCATCCTCTCTGCACTTATGGGTGGGTTAATATTATTTTATATATAAAGGATTGTTAACTGTTAATGTTGAATAATCAGATGCTGGATTGTTAAACATTTTATCTTCATCAGCTTCACTTGCATTTCCTTCTTCTACCTTGTCAATATCCTCTTGTTTTACCGTATTTATCGATAATTCTTTAAATACTTCTGTAATTGGGCTTTGTGTATTATGTGCAGCAGTATCTACTTCCTCGTTTTGTTTAACGCTCTTCCTGTAATGCTCACATAATGTACACATTGATAACAAGCCATAACAAAGCATGGACAGAGCTATAAGAGGCAATATTATACCCACTACTATCATTGCCGCTTTATTAATACCACCTTTACAATAATATATGATCAACAAAGCCAAGGCTACAATGCATATGACACTTATACATAAGGCTAACAACCCGGTTAAAAATAGAAATTTCTTTCCCATAGAGTTTTTTTGATTCATTGTTGGTATACTAACACATAATACTATATATAGCATTATATATTAGTATCGCATCTCAGAACAGCGATAATTTAACCTAAAATTTGCTGTACATTTAATATATGAGCACTTTCCACATTTTCAACCTGAAAAGCTCTTCCGGTGATTGTTTCAATCTCATTCTTTAAGGTAGATAAATATTTATCATCTATATCGGCACATACCCCAATGAAACCATCTAATCGAGCAACGTTAATATTGTCAATATCATCATCTAACAAGACTATTTTGCTATTTTCAGTTATACTAAAATGATCTTTTACTTTTTTTAACTGCTCTAATCTTTTGTTGTTTTTATTGCATGTAAGTATATGATCTGTTGGAGGTAGGCTAAGACTAAGGCTCAAAGTGCGTTTTCTAGAATTGTTGTCGATTGCTTCTGCGCTATTAACGCTGAAAGATCTCTTGTACATTGCAGCTACACCAGCTGTGGTAAGGTTTTCTGAACCCAAAGCACCAGACTCCTCATCATTAAAAATAGGAATCTCATCTTTATAGTCAGTAAAGTATTTATCCAAGACTGCTTGGATTTCCTTTTTATAGCTAGAATGCGTTGTTATGCAAACACCTCCGTTAGCATCAAGTACTTTTCCAATAATGAACTTAAGTTTTTCTAAGCCGCGAAATCCTTGATTTTCTCCCTTGGTATTTTCTACAAGAAACTCATCGACATCCTCCTCTAAAATAGAATTTCTTACTAATTTTTGAGAGAACCATGTATGCATATGACCCTTAACAATCGTCTGATCAAAATCAAGTGCTAAAACAAAAATATATTTCTTTGTATTCATTATATTTATATTTGTATAATATGTATGTTATAGCATATTATACTAAAATAGATAGCCCTTATGTTTATATTTTCTTATTAAAGTATATTGTTTTTTTGTCGCCTGCTTAGTAGCAACAAGACTGCATTGAATTTGTATAAATACCCTCGACTGGAATCGAACCAGCACATCCGTAAAGATAATAGATTTTGAGTCTATCGCGTCTACCAATTCCGCCACAAGGGCACAAAATTATTTTTTATGCTCGCTTTCTGTGCTATATTCAGTACCTTGCCATGGAGTTAAACAGTCAAAAACACGAAACTCCTGTGAAAGATTTACATCTTCATATACTACACTTTTACTCTCTATATCATATCGCACTTCTTTATACCCTGTCAAAGGGAAATCTTTTAACATGGGGTGTCCTTGAAAATCATAATCTGTCAAAATTCTTTCAAGATTAGGGTGATTGGTAAAAATAATTCCATACATATCAAAAATTTCTCTTTCAAGCCAATTAGCAGAAGAAAATACAGAGGTAACGCTCGGAACAGAAACATCTAGATCAGTATATATTTTTATATAAACACGCTTATTTTCCACAACATTTAAAAGACTATAAACAATCTCTATACGCTGATATTTTGCAGGATAATCTACTGCAAAAAGATCAATTAAAATACTGTAACCTTTTGCCAGATAGTAATTTAACAAAAATATAATTTCCTTTGCATCAGAAATAATGATTCTAGAATCTAAATCTAGTCTGCTGTCTATTTCCAGTTCATTGATGCGATCATTGTCTACCATTATCTCACTCCAATATTTCTTTTTCTTTTAATTTT
>JAUZND010002410.1:1641-12394 GCA_034780555.1 Coelogynopora nodosa
ACTATAAATGAATACTATAAATTAATATTATATAAATATTAAATATAGTATACTATAAATTAATATTATGTAAATATACTATAAATGAATACTATATTATAATACTATAATGTAATAATTATATACTCTATTATATAAACTATATGCTTCACAAATATACTGTGACTAATACAAATAGATGCAAATTCCAGGAATAGTAATTTCTTAAGTTAAATATACAAAAAGTATTTTTAACGAGGACAACGACTGAACAAAGACTTGAACAAAGGATCGAACAAAGGATTGAACAAAGGATTGACTATTTCGAAAATGGGAAATACTTTTCGTTTACACAATATATAAACAAATTTTAAATTATCTAATAAATTATTTAACTATATGTGTATAAAACAATATAAAAATTTATATTACTTTGTTAACTTACGTGTCATCAATACAGATCCAGACGTGTTTAAATGAATAAAAAGAAGGTTACATTTTTTATAATTTTTATTTTCACGATGATATAGGAATTTATAATTATAGTATAGTATTATTATACTTTACTTTTTAATAAATTATTTAATCCAAAAATAACGATGCATGATTTTGAATAAAAATTCAAATATCATCCATTGATTTCAATATTTTTTCCAGGTTAATATATGACATTTGAAATACACTAACCTGAAAATAGAAGTTATACACTTATTAAATTATGTTCAGCTAGCTATAATTATATTTCATGAACGAAGTTGGTCAAATTGCAATTGATAACAAACGAAATATTGCAAAATAAATATTATTTCTCTATGCATATTTAAATTTGCATTATATATATTAGTAAAGTTAAACTTTGGTATAATAATGAAAAGACTGACTATCTAATAGGGCACGATGAAATAAATAGAAGAAAAAATAAACAAGAAACAAACATAAATGCACTATAGGTGCAGTAGCACTGTCTCAGATTTAAGAGGCGGCTCATGCCATGTCGTCTGAGTTCTATCAGAGCATAAACTAGCACTAGGGTCACCGCGAATTATGGGCCGGCTTTAGCGATGATAATGGCTGCCCATGATTTGTCTTTCTTTGATGGACGAGCTAAGATCGAGAATGCCGAGTTCACACAGTGATGCATTTGAAATAATGTCAGGATAGTGCAATCCGATAACAAACTAAACCAGGGTATGATGAGCTGCGTCATGGTGAATTTTTATCATCGCAGTAAGTGGAAGACCTTCCAAACCTTAGGTTAATACCAGTACAACTGCAGCGTTGAATAAATTTAATTTAGAGGAGTTGTTGAAAAAAGAATTAAGAAGAGTGAGGTGAGCTTTTCTGCGTCAACCTATATCTTACGATAGATTTGCCATGGTAGAAGACGTCGTTTGTAAATAGGTCGGACTTTCTAACGGAGGTAGACAAAGTCATCTACTGCTTTAATTTCAGAGTTATCCGGAAGTTTCAGCGGGCGATCTTTAAAGCGAGAACAAGAGGGTGGCAAAGTGTATCTACTTGCAGGGCGCCGCATGTTGTTTCGAAGTTAGTAGTGAGCCTTGACCATTCTAAAATCATTGTTGTAGCAAAACTTATATATTATGAAAAATATTCGTGTATTGTCATCTGAAAACATAATACTATTAGAAACGCATCAATATTGGGAACACCTCAAATATTGGGAACACTTAAATTGGGAACACATCGGTATTGGGAACGCATGGATCCGTTCACGTGTTCCCAATTATTTCAATCTGAATTTGGAACACATGGGAACGCATGAACGCTTGAAGCTATGTGTTCCCAATTTTTTGGGAACACATCGACGCGTTCCCCCATGCGTTCCATGTGTTCCCTATGCGTTCCTTTTTTTACAGTGTATGTTATTCCGATTCGATGCTGTTACAGTCAATTGTATGTTATTCCTATTATTCCTGTTATTCTATGTTATTCGATACTATTCCGATTCGATGTTATTCAGTCGTTCCAAAAATAGACTAAAAACAGTTTTTTTTTAAACTTTATTTCCACATTGGAAAATAGCTAACTACGCGACTTTTGTTTCCACATTAGAACAAGCTAACTAAGCGACTGATTGAGGAAAAAACGATGTATTTAGAATCGCATTGAAAAACTACACCGTAGTGTACGACATTGATGGAGAATATTCCGCTACAAAGGCTAAATACTGTGTTAATTCGATTCCTTGATTATTTTTTCTTATCACGTCATGTTGTGTTTTTGGGAACGATTCTCGTTTAGCTACGCACATTCACTCTAATGTTGAGATTATTGGTTAATTTTATGTGGTATTTGTTTTTGAATCTCTTAATAAAGTTGTTCTTCGTGTTTATCGTTTCAGATATTGACAACAACCTGTGTGATCGATATGATGCATTGCACTGGGAATAACTTCGGCTTTTTAAATCATCCCTTCTTAATTTTTTCTATTTGACTATTTTAAGCGATTGTTATTAATTTTATTCTATGTCTATTGAAATCTTTATATCCTGTATATATTCTGCATGTGCTGTATATTGTACACAATGTATATAGATTTATTTTATGTATTTAGTAATTATTAAATGATTTATGTCTTACTGTAAATATTGATCAAATACACCAACGAGGATATATGTTAAAATATGTACAAATAACTGTGAGCTTTAAGTTGAGGTATTTTATTAATTGCTGCTTTTCAACTTACAGTGATGTGTCATCTCATACGCAGACCTCAGACCTGTATTTCCTTTATTTTATCCAAAATATATAAATTTCTTATATTTATCCTATATATTCTTTGTAATTGTATTTCATATTGAGAAATAGCTCTAAATCCAATACAATACAGTCACAACGGATTTGTATTTAAAAATTGAGAGAAGAATAGCGGCGGCTTTACTTTAGGGTTAATGTGATAATTTTAATATTTAGTTTTTATATAAATGGTAAAATTGAACTATGTCATCTTTTAGAGAATCCAATTTTCTCATGTTTTAAGTAAATGATAAAAACAATAAATCGTATTATCAAAGCACAACCGGTTGAAGAAACCCTAATCATTTTATATTAAATACATCCGAATAATCATAGTATAGAAGTAGATACGCGGTGACTGATCTAGATTTTTTGAAAAAGTGAAGGCGATGTTTCCTAGAAGGAGCGTAATAAATATTTAGTAACTTCTCAATGTTATTTGGTATATTATGATATAGACAACAGAATCGTAGCTCAGATTAACAGATATTATATTTCAACAATGGTTTAAAAAAATCAAAATTCATTTGATAAAATTTGACCCTAATTATTTTCTGATATGGTAAACTGAAAATCCGAATAAAACTATTTGTCTGAAATTGGTGCGAATAATTGAAAAGGTTTTCGAAATTTGAAGTGGAGACATTTTAAACGGTAACAGCATGGCTCACCTCTAATATTTTTTCTGTTTCGGCTTTCAACTAGGAGTTTGGCATAACTACATTCACGCAATTTGATAATCAATAACAAAACTTTTACGTAGTTCTGGTTCATTATTTTACAATTTCGACAAATGTTTGTTCTAAGTCCTTGACATTAAAAAATAATTTATTCTTGAAAAGGGTTATGAACCCTAACTGTACTATTTTTAGAAGTTTTATTGTCTTAATTTAAGCTGTAATACATATTTCTTTAACCGATTGGTCTAATTCTTTCAACATTATATATAAATACTGGCAGGGTGTCCTATAATAAAGCCAAACTATGTTTTGAGTAATAGCTAAATGACAAGCTGTTATTTTGGGCAGTAATTTTGAAAATATAATTGATTATATACCTAGGTTTTACCTTTTTAAAAAAACAATCTGAACAACGGAAATGTTAAAATACTGCAACTTTAGAAAATTATAATTACACATTTTGGTTTACTAATTCGTTACAATCGTTTAATTTTAGTCAAACCCCGGATTTTGGTACCGCCAAAGAGAATGCCATCTTGCTTCCACCCATAAGTAAATTGATTCCAGTGGTCATGAGAATCGCCAAAAGCACTACTTTTACACGGCGACTCTCACTACTTACACTAAATGTTCTTAGTTTTATTTTTGAGTAATACTTTGTAATTTAATGTAAATATACACTACATTTTAAAAAGAAAATTGGAAATTTATATTTTAATAAACTCATCCATATAATGAGCTTGCTTACGTAAAAGTAATAAGGTTGATCGCTATACGGAGGATAAAAGTTATACAATTTTTTTCAGAGATACCTGTCAGTATAGAAATTAAACAAAGTCATGATACAAAAATTTAGCTACTTGTCCAAAAGTGTTATACAAATAGAGGTCCTTATTGTTATTTTAAACACGTTCTTTGTCTAATTTTAATGCTTAACTGATTGTTTTTAGTAGCTAAAAGTTATATTATATTTTTATTATATAAGCACTATATTGTTATAAAATGTTATGCAATTTATTTGGATGCTTTTTCGTTAATTTTACAAATCACACAAACTTTTTATACTTTACTTTTATTAAATGCGTTTATTTATCTAGCTATATTTTTAAATCAAACAATGTAATATTATACGGCATATTATTGGATATAAATGTATATATTTAATGTCAATTGTGGGTATTTAATATGTATGCTAAACAAATGATTAAACAAATAAAAAAAGGAAATAAAAGGAAAAGCCTAATTTTCCAAAATTCAATCTTGCTATTTTTAGAAAATGCAAAAATTACAAACGTTTGCAAATAAATCCTATGTGAAAATAACATTGCAAAATTAATTGTAGACGAAAGGTGGCGTAGATTTTAAATCAATAATTATTTTCCTGAAATAGGGAACTCCATACACGACGAGAGTCTATTGATCCGAGAAACCGCAGCGATCGTGTATCAATAGTAATCCGAGTATGGAAATAGTACTTTTTTACCGAAGGAACATAATTTTGTTCTATGGATTATTAAAAAAATCTATGATATGGTATGGAAATCTTTTTCTATCTATACAATACGTGTTGAAGTTTGATAAACATGAAACGATCAAGTGAGGAAATTTTAAATAATATAAATCCTATTAAAAGCGTAAAAAATACGAAATAACATGGAAACAATTTGAATATTTCTCGGATTTTTTATACTGCTGAAGTTCCAACTGAAGTGCACTTTCTCCAATATTTTGATCATCTTAAAAATGTTAAGTGCCGTAAGTACACTTTGGTCAATTTGCTCAATAATCAACAATAAATATCAATTACGTTTAGGTGAAAAGTAGCAGAAATATCTGCGTTTATCAATGTTAATAAAATCTTTTGAAAGTGAATACATACGAAAAACGGCTAAAGTTTACACTAAAAAGTAGAAATACCAATGTTTTTGGAAACGGGACCAGATAAAAATTAATTTTTGTACTGAGTGTGCTGATATAGCCTCAATTGATTGCATCGATTTCGATTTTAAAGAGGTAACAGGAAAGTGGGTCACTTACAAAGTATCTAAATAGAAAGGGGAACAGATCACTAATAAGTTTAATTTCCCAATTGGCAGAATGAACAATCTTAGCGATATGTTTATGATTTAAATTTGACTTTCATTACGGATGATCTATAATAAAAACTTACATTTAAACTTCTATTATTTCTTACTTCGATTATATGCAATTAATTAGAATTGTATTAGAATTTCCTATCAGCAGGGGTGGATCTCAGAAGTTTTGCTTAAACCTGTGGGAGCGCAACCCATGTTATGGCTCCAAGACCTAAAATTACTTAGGCAAAAATAGGCGCATTTTTTCAGCGCGAATTACACTTACATTTAGATGCCTTACACGTCCCTATGGTGGGAAGCATTTTCATTGAATAGCGACATGGTACATGTTACTTTTTCGCCGAGTGGCCTGTCAGATTACTTTTGAGTCCTGCGTATGAAGCTGCTTCAGGAAGAAGTTTTGCCAACTCGTTAACACGATCTCATACACCAGCACTTTTAAGATATGTTGGTCACTTGGAACTGTGCATATAATAAGGTAACACCGCATTCATGATTTCAGGTCGAGCTTCGTGGTGTAACCTTATATTACTTAATAGTTGAAGACTGCTTGTTCATTTAATATCTTGACTTTTGCATGTGTTAAAATGTAACATCTAAATTGCAAAATAATTGCTTGGAGACATTCGATGTTTTAAATTGCATAATACTGTAAGTCAGAAGAAGAATTTTTGTTTTTCGAAACACAACTGCGCCTGTGTGACTCAAATTGTTTTACACAGACCAGCTTTAAAAGTTTGAAAAGAATAAGTGAGATGTTTTTTGAATGAGAAAAACATCGCAAAAAATGTTAAATAAACCATAGTTCTTTGAGGAGGACCATTACAAAATCATATAAAGGGAGGAGATC
The DNA here is from genome assembly GCA_034780555.1 of Coelogynopora nodosa. NCBI lineage: Eukaryota > Metazoa > Platyhelminthes > Proseriata > Coelogynoporidae > Coelogynopora > Coelogynopora nodosa. The sequence continues at coordinate 8,004 of JAUZND010002410.1, forward strand.
TAGACAACACAGAAGATTGTACTTTAAAATAAGGCATATCTTAGAACATAGTTGTACATATGTTGTCAAATGCGGTGCATCATAATAGTGCACATACCAGCAGAACTAAAATCAAACTGTCGTGTAAACCAGGGGAATAGAGCAAATATTTCCGATATCTTTAAACGAGTTCCACATGTACAATATAATGCACATCGTGGTAGAGGGTAAGGGTCAATTACCCGGTCAATTTCTCCAGGTCAATTATGACTGTCCCTTAAGCGCAAAAAGTGGTAAAGGCCCACTTATCAAAGGGGACCCTATGCGCATATTGTAATAGTTGTCCTCATAAGAAGAAGGTGCACTTCTGCACCACACCTACTTCTGCAATTCTAAATTCTAAATATTAAATCATTGGAGTGAAGTTACAAACGGAAATATGAACATTGGCGAATTTTTCCAAAGAACATGTTACGCTTAATTGTTTCTTACCAACACAATTATGCAGTTTGTTATGAAACGATTTTTAAATATTTTACACCAGATTATGATTAAATTTAAAAAGTGTTAAACTGGCGCCTGGCTTCATGGCCTTTTCAAACTTACCACCTGCACTGTGGAGAGGCACCGAGGTCCCTGACAGTGACCATAAAAAAATGGTCCAGTTATCTTGTGTTACTTTTGCCAACGTTTTACCGCTGACTGTTCAACGACAATTATATTGTATATATAATAAGTTTGAAAGCCCTCGCGCATCAATTAAAAAAGTTCCGTTTAATTATGTTATGTATTTTAACAATTAATTGTCTAACATTTAAGGTTTATTCTTATTATGTTAAAGTTTATTATTCAATGTTTATTGAACAATATTTCTATCTCCTTTACATGATTTTTTTTATAATATAGCTTTTACTTAATATATAATTTTCTATTCCACTTTAATTGTTGTATCGGTAAAAATAATTCTTTTGTTTCCTTATTTCCCATTTAGCATAGAAAAGCATTATAGAAAAAGATATAGCGATTTCATTTATAAATCATTAACAACGGAGCATTTAACATGTTTAATATTACATATTATTATACATACATTTTAATAAAGCGCATACAATATAGAATAATATATTTACATATTGAAAAACTTGCAATGATATGATTCTAACGGTATATAGACCAATACGTTAATACATGTTATATATACAGGTTACAAAAAAAGTTAATTTTTGTTTGATCTTTTAGATGTGAACTAATAGGTTTTTGCGAAATGTATCTTATCCAATTATCCTTGTGTGATCACATAGATTAAACGCGCATTTGCTTTATTGTGTCAATACAGTATACTATGTTATTTGATTATAAACCGAAGTCTAACATTGAACTATTGGAATTAATCAAATTTACTGTCAAATAAAAGTAGTTATTAGTTTGAAACAGTTATATTTCGTTAAAATTACCATAATATGCGTGTATTATTAATATATAGCTTTATTAATTTTACCGTTTGCATGAACAACTTTTATAACAAAATTCAACCGCTCCTATATAGTACATGAATTATCCAATATATTTATTTTGGCGGATTTTTCCATATAGATTTGGATTTTTAAATGTCGTTTATTTATTAAACAAATAGTTTATTTTTCTATTTTTGGGACAAAACGCAGTAACGTGACATTTTAAAATTGTTTTTTTTAATTGAATTTTACGAAACTGTGATTCTCATAGTATGTATATTACATTTCTGAAAGCCCCTCTATAAATGTTTTGAGAAAAAAAGTATGCTGTATAATTTAGAAATACTGTTTGATTTATATATAGTAACGCTCGTGACAAGTATTTTTTCACTTATTTTTGATACTAGATTTCCAAATAGTATTCTACCAAAGTCATTTACACTATACAACGGTTTAAGATTCTCTTGACATGCTCTTCAGAATATGTAGATTTAAAAAAGATGCTCACATTAAACATTTTTGTGTACAGGTTTACGTTTAAAATAATAGTATAAGCAACGATTGTGACAAAATTGAAACTATTAGGATATAAATGTATATAATTGTTTTATATTAACAATTTGATTGATAATGGTATTCATTTACACCAACATTTTTGTTTCAAAGTATTGATAACCCTTCATATTTTTCATTTAGTAGGTTAATTTAAAAGTCTGAATTATGCGTGTATTGAATGAACACCAATGTTACTAAATTTACAATTTAAATTGGCATCCATTTCATTGGGCATTCATTAAATCTAGTGAACTGTGATATCCACTATTAATACGTTGTAAGAGTGGTTGTGTAGTAAACAAATCGATTAGAATGGCTCGCTCTACTGAAACTTCTCTGTGTTTTGGCCTTTTCTACTGAGAGAGAAAAGTTACTAGTTTTTGAGTTTTAGTTTTTGATTTAAGTATATCTTTTTTGTGGCTGTTACTATAATCTTACTGACCATTCATTTTAGATAGAAAAATTTATTTTAAGTCCAATAAATCAATAATATTTACACTTTTAATATCTGTCGAATAAAATTGACGTTTTTGTTGAAAATGAAATACATATAAAAATGTTTTTGGTGCCGGAATTTGCTATTTCTTTATTTTCTAGTTTCTACCATATATATATTGTAGCCTACTATAGTAAAACAATTTATATATTATCTATACCATAGAAATCCGATAAATGAATGAATCAATAATTACCGTAAAAACTCCAACCTCAAAAGAAAAACAGTAAAAACAGATACTGTTAATTGTAATAACAGCAGTCCAACATGCAATAAAATAAATAATGTGTAATATAACCAAATATAAAACATGCAATATTTTTCATGAAACTGATAAATCCAAGAATTGTATATATGCAATCACCCGGCGTGTAAAATGTGATAACTATATAACATTCAGTAGCCGATATAATGAATGGCCATAAATCTGGCCTAAGGATGACCCAAAGCGGCAAGACTCGTAACATTGAGACTGCCGAACATTTCAATAAACGAGGCATAATGAAAATAACATGAAAGTAACCCTATATACCAATCCACACTGGTCTAAAGATGATCGACTCTCCTGGGAAGATGTTTTCATTTCTTGCCTTAAGACTCAGAGTGGTCCTACTGGCACCAATATATACGTCATGGAGATTTAGTCAAACATTTTTATAGTTAATTACTTACGTATAGTTAATGGTTAATTACATTAATATTTTTAAAATCTGCCTCATAATTTGTTTCTAATAATATACTGTAAATTGTTGTAATAATTTTAAACTATTGATTATGTTGATTTAATTTTTCAATTTATATTGATTATGTTGATTTAATTTTTTCAATTTATATTGATTATGTTGATTTAATTTTTCAATTTATATTGCTTATGTTGATTTAATTTTTCAATTTATATTGATTATATTGATTTAATTTTTCAATTTATATTGATCATGTTGATTTAATTTTTCAATTTATATTGATTATATTGATTTAATTTTTCAATTTATATTGATTATGTTGATATAATTTTTCAATTTATATTGATTATATTGATTTAATTTATTAATTTATATTGATTATGTTGATATAATTTTTCAATTTATATTGATTATGTTGGTTTAATTTTTCAATTTATATTGATTGTATTTTATTTAGTGATTTGTTATTGAGTTATTTGAATTATTGAGTAATTGATTTATTTACTTATGCGTTGATAAAAGGAATATGTTCTCGAAAACGCGTTTAGTTATAAATATAAATTTTCTACATTTGTTTTGAATATTTTTATTTCTACAGAATTTTGTAAATTCATTGTTTTAAAATATTAATAAATATATGTCATAAAGTATTTATATGTTTTAATTGTTATTTAATGAAAAAAATAAGGAATTAAAATGTAAAAATGTATATACACAATTTTAACAAAAATATTTCTTAAGTAAATTTGTTTATTTGATGCATATTATAAAATTGTTTATTCAAACAATAAGATTGATAACAACTATTTGAAAATATAATTTTATATTTAATAATGTTTCTTATCAGCTAGAATATATAAAGAAATTTAGGTGACAGACAAAAGCTGACACAACATATGATTTTCAGCTTTATCCATCTCTCATTACTTCAATATTTAAAATCCAAAATATACTACAGAAATTTGTTTATACATCAAAACCAATAAACATCCTAAACAAAAGAATTATTAAATAATTAAAATATACGGTATAATCAATTACAACGATTATAATCTGATAATATAACTGGTAGTATAACTGGTAGTATAACTGGTAGTATAATCCGGTAATATAACTGGTAGTATAACTGGTAGTTTAACTGGTAGTATAACTGGTAGTATAACTGGTAGTATAACTGGTAGTATAACTGGTAGTATAACTGGTAGTATAACTGGTAGTATAACT
>JAUZND010002410.1:12494-33870 GCA_034780555.1 Coelogynopora nodosa
GGTAGTCTGGCAGTATAACTGGTAGTATAACTGGCAGTATAACTGGTAGTATAACTGGTAGTATAACTGGTAGTGTAACTGGTAGTATAACTGGTAGTATAACTGGTAGTATAACTGGTAGTGTAACTGGTAGTATAACTGGTACGCAGTTTAATACAAAAATCAACAGTGGTGAATGTGCATAATCAAACTCGAATGTGTGATGTCTGACATGAATATGAAATATGCCAAGCATACTAAAACAATTAATATCATATAGATAACTTGCATTTGTGTACTGCATTTATTTCTGTAAACTATATAAATATTATTTGTTAATCTTGAAATGTCGTACAATTTTAGTATATACTATTTTTATTATATTTATTAATATTATATTATTTAAATAATAAAAACGGTTTAAAGGTTTAAATCTGCGTTAACTTTATTATACCCATTATGAAAACCTTTTTTCACAGAATTTTCTCTAAAAGATAATATTTACATGTATAAAAAATTGTGGGTAACGTTTGATTCAAGAATTTCAAACGTTTACTAAAACTCAGAACATAATAATCTCTTAGTTGTCCGTCCTTCCATTTAATTACCCTACTTAGGCTTTCGTTTCGAGTTTCAGGCATTTTTCATTTGAAACGTGATATATTCTTATTTATGTAAACTTGAAAATTGTTTCTAAATGTTGTTCAATGTGTTGTTTTCCAGTTATGAAATTCTTTTTTTATGTTTATAAAATATGTTGTGTCTGTTCATTTTTGTAAATTTTAATAATGCATTCTTTATCATCTTGACAAGCTTTACGGAAATGTGTTCTAATATAATTGTTATACAACAAAGAATAAGTTTGATTCGAAGGATATATTTCTTGATAAAAATTTGTTTGGAAACATAATTAAATCCTTTCTATTAAATTTAAAATATTGTAAAAATAATTGGTTAGAGAATACGTTTTGTGAAAGATTTCGGGGTGAGCATAATAACCGCTATAATCTTTTTCTTCATATTTGTTACTATTTTTGGACTTGTTCTTAAATTGTACATCACAGTCAATAATTTCTATCCTTGTTTTCTTACTTAAAGCGAAATTTTTTCCATAAATATACATTTATGCTCATTTAAATTCTGACTAATTGACTTTATGAGGTTTTTTAACATTAACTTATATATCTGAATTTATATCACTGAATGACCAATTTTCGTTTAATACAAACCAGACCGTAATTTTTTTCTTAAATTTATTTTCTTAGCCATATGTTTCAAATTTTATATTGTAATTGAAAGTGGTTCATACATTATTAATTTAAATTTTATCGTAAGTGCCATCCCAATCGACCTCACAACAGTATCAAATATAATAATCTTTACATTATTTACCAGTTTAAAATATTTTAGATCTACAAGAAGAAAATGAAGATAAAGCATTGAAGATAACAGATAAATGGATGGTAACTTTGAGGATAACAGATAAATGGATGGTAACTTTGAGGATAACAGATCAATGGATGTTAACTTTGAAGATAACAGATCAATGGAAGCTAACTATGCATGAGGATAACAAATCAATAGATGCTAACTATGAGGATAACAGATCAATGGATGCTAACTATGAGGATAACAGATCAATGGATGCTAACTATGAGGATAACAGACCAATGGATGCTAACTATGAGGATAACAGATCAATAGATGCTAACCATGAGGATATCAGATCAATGGATGCTAACTATAAAAGTTTCGCTAAATCTAGAAAAAACAATATATTAAATGTAAAATAAACAAAAATGCTACAACACTGGGCACAACTGGAGTAAACTAAATTAGGATAAATTAGAATAAACACATGATTCATGTTATAAAACAGATATATAAAACTATTCCAGTACATATTTAATACCAAAAAAAAGACTCACCAAGAGACAACGAAAAATAGCACATAATTCTATTGTCTTTTCTAAATATAATTATGGCAATTATAATGAATTTTAATATGTGACAAAAGTCAAAATAACAGATTGATTAAAATAATGTTATATCTAAACCAAACAGAACTTCTACAAACTTTCTATAGAAATCAACAAATATTTTGAAAATAACTGATAACTATAATAGGCTTCCACCATTGTTTAAATGATTCATAAGATTTTACATACAATAATTCAAATGACATGCATGACTCAATAAAAAAATTTTAAATACATTTCACGCACTTATTAACCGGAAACACACAGAAACCATTACAATATATATATCTTACTATAAATGCATATATATGTGAAACATAACAACTTTATAGGCGCTGCTATTAGGCCTATATATTGGAGTCGCTTAAGTAATACAATGAAATCAGAAAATATATTTATTTGCTCATTTAGTGAAATTGTATCTGTTTATTTAATCATATTTCTTACCCTAAAATGTTATTATTAGATTATAAACATAGAACTTTATTATTATTTTCATTAAAATGGGAAAGAGCATCAAAAGAACATCACGAAGTGTAATTTCGTTTATAAATCGAAAAAGCGAATTATGAAAAATGCATTTAAAGGAATATGACTGGATGGGTTAGATTTCTTACGTAGGTAATAAAATAAAACAAATAATAATAATTTTTTGTTTTTTATTTATATATTTTTTTAAATGGAAATTTTCAAAAAACTTAATCAATTATAAAACGAAGATATGGATAACATTTCAGAATTAAATAATTAATTACATTTTTGTAATTTATAGAAATTGTATGTTGGTGCACACAAATATTTAATGAATCTACTTAATTTGAAATCTCTTATACATGATAATTATATAATAATAGTAGTATATTGAATAGTAGTATAAAGAATAGTAGTATATAAAATAGTAGTATGTAGAATAGTAGTATATAGAATAGTTTAACAATAGAATAGTAGTATGTAGAATAGTAATATATAGGATAGAGACCGCAGGCTTAGTAAGATTGGTTTATGATGACATGGAGGTCGCTGATTTTGATTGTGTTAAAAGATGTTTGACTTTAGGAATTTAAGATATAAAAAATTTACAATTTTATAATTTTTATGAGATTAAACTTTTAAACTTAAACACCCGATTTCTGCACCATTCGGTAATTAATATTATTATTCAGAAACCAAAGAATCAACTAAAATATTCGCATTAAATAAATAAGTTTTAGATTATTATATACCAATTATAACTAATGTGACAACTAAGCTGTCAACATGTCTTTTGTCTGCCAATCGCAGATCAGTTAACATATATTGCGTAAAACCCAGCTTGATTTTTCAAATTATAGACTCATCCACCTCAAGTATAAATAGAGAAGCTTTTACAGTTTAAATTCATTCTGAATCAACCTCTCGACACGAACGTTCGTATTTACAATTGCTCTCAGGATTCATTTTATAACTTTTATCACTTAGACTAATATATTACTATTTTTCACAAAGTTAACGGATAGAAGGAGCGAGTGGAATTCATTAATACAATGTTCAAAAAACTTGGTGATATTTACTTTTCTAACAATGAGTGGCATAACAGCAGTGTATTGTCGAATCTTGAGCCATACTTGAAACAAGTGGTACAATCAAATCATCCCGGCAAAGCATTATCACACCTCCTCGGAGTGCCTGAGGGAGAAAGACTAGAATAATTGAAGATATCGTTAATCTCAGAATTCTACAATTAAAAGCATACGCTGATGTGCATATGCATGTGTAAGTATTACTGACATTTGTATGCTTACTTTCCTACTATGTCTACTGCTGTATAATTTTGAAATTATTATTATAATTTATCACATTTATCACATGTGCTTCAATTATTGAAAATAAGAGAATTTGTTTTATGAATATATAATTTGGTAAAAGTTCACTTATATGACCAATCGGAATTATTTAAGACAATATATATATATCTCTGGATATATTTATTTGAACCTGCTTATTCTATTATTATTATCATTATTTCATAAAATTAAATATTATTTGCATAATCTTAAATTTTATAAACGATTCAAAGTAAATAAAGAACGATTTTTATTAATGCAACAATTTATTATATTGAAATAAATCAGTATAAAGGAAAACATAGAAATATATAACAAAGTAACACAGAAGAAAATAATACTCATTGTATATAGTTTGAGAAAAAATTTACTTCGACATGTTTGTTAAATATTATGGAAGTATTTGTTCACCAAAATCATTAAGTGAGTTAATAATTGATTTGTCAAAATCATTATAACTAACATCACTAAGAGAGTCATTAATTGAATCTAAAGCATCCCGCATTTTTAGTAAAAAATAAACCAAAAACGTTTAATATTTTCTCGTAGAGCTGAATTATAGTCGACAAAAGGATCATCTCCTTATAATTTTTCGATCTCTTTTTCAATACATTCCGTTGCAGCGTCATTTTGCATATTATTAAATAATTCAATATATTTCTTCATTTTGTCTTGTACTTTCTGTTTAAAATCTTTCAAGGTTAATTTCTCCCCTAAGCTTTTCTATATTTCCTCCAGAATTGTAGTCAGAAGCTTCGATGCTTCGTCCTCGTACTCCATTGATTTTATTGATGTTTCTTCCTCTGACTGTATTGATTTCTCGTCTGTCTCTGAATTAATTGAGTTTGTTTCCTTGTACGAAATTTTGTGTTAATTGATATCCGTGCAATATGGCAACTTTGGGAATTTCGTTTCGTCGGAATCTATGCAAAAATATTTCAAATTTTCTCTTCGGTTTAGTAGGTAATCGATTTCTCGAAGAATATTTTCGTAGTAATTAAAAACTCTTTCGCGTTAAATGGTAAAAGAGTCGACAGTAACAATACATCTTTGATCGAACTAAGCTCTCGTGCGTTAAACAGTACCACATGTACACGAAGTAAGTGTGCGGGAATTCTAATAATAGCCTTGTTACATATAGGACAGTTATTTTTCATGATTGAAACTTCAACATACGCATATTTTGTTTATCAACCGTCTAGTTGGTTGTATTTATCGTATGTTTCGTTCTATATTGTCTTTATAATTTTCATTTGGTCATAAAAGTGAATTTACATTTTAATATTTCGTGTGTTTTCGATTAATTTCTATGGTCCGCCATTTAGTTCATTTACAATATATGTTATATTTTCTTACATTTTACACAAATTTATATTATTTTTCGTGTTAAGATTGTCCTTTTGTTAATCTGTTCGGTTATAGAAAATGTACAATTTGAATAATATTCCTTTTTTAATATTTAAAAAATGTCTTTTAGTATAAAAAATAAGGATTAAATGTTCTTTGATTTTATTAAAATTACTTATTAAATTATAGACGGTCACTTTCAGTGTATGTTTGTCCAGTTTTTATACTGATTAAAATGATTTTTTAAATTATAGATAGTCACTTGCAGTGTCTGTTGTGTTCCATATTGTCTTAATTATTACCGATTGGTCATATAAGTTTATTTTCACCTAATTATCATTAAATTTGATTATGGTGCGTGTGTTTTCCATTAATTTATATGGTCCACCATTTACTTAATTTACAGTATGTTATATTTTCTTATATGTTATACAAATTCATATAAATATATATATAATATATATCTTGGAGTTCAGAATGTTTTTTAAAAATTGTTTTGTAATACAAAACGTAACATTTGAGTAATACTAAATTATTTTTATTTTTAAATGTCGTTTTGTGTAACAAAATAATTTATTTGAGCGTTCTTCTGATTAATGAAACTATTTTCAAAACATTTCAGATGGTCTCTTGCAGTGACCAATTGTGTATCTAATTTTTGGTGTTCAGAATGTCCTTATGTGATACTAGCCCTATATGGCTATTGCCATTATATAAAACAAAATATAGTGAATTGGCAAGTTTAGACAAGACTGATCCTATACGACCGTTCGTGATGATAAATGGAAGCGTAATTAATTATAGTAGCAACAGTTTCTTTAATTATGCTAAGTATCGACAATTAACAAATTTGAAAAAAAAATTAAAAAAATAAATAAGGATGGGGGTTGTCATTATATAAAATTGTGAATTGGCAAGTTTAGGCGAGTACGATTATTTGTGGTAAGAGCCGGAAACATAATGAATTCAATTTACAACAGTGTCTCTATTTGGATCTGGTTCAGAATTCAAAGTGCATTCAAAGTGCATTTAATTAAAAAAAAATTTTTTGAGGGGTGGTAGGGGGGTAAGGGTAGAGGGGTGTAGGGGGTTAGAGAGGGGTAGAGGTTAGAGGGGTGTAGGGGTAGAAGGGGGTAGGGGGTGGAGGGGGTAGGGGGTAGAGGGTAGAGGGGGGTAGAGAGTGGTTGATTCAGAGTTGACAACTCTCCTACTACTAACGATGTGTTTTCTGCTATAAGTTTGGCATAGATGTTAATAAGCCTGGCATATAAGCTAATTAGTCAGCATAGATTCTAATAAGTCGGCATAGATGCTAATAAGCCTGGCATAGATGTTAATTAGTCGGCACAGATGACATAAGCTGCGCACATACAATACGTAATAATATCCCTCATAGGCACAGGTTTTCATTAGTTTTCAAGTAATATCTTACTAAATGAATTTTAAACATAATTAAATGATAATAAACCTAATTTATTTTAAATTATCCTCGCAAATTTTTTTAAACACAGAATTTTTTAAATTCTCCAATGGAAGGTCGAATAATGACATCACTACAACACAACAACGATGCCACATTTTTTGGAAAAATAAAAAAAATACATTCCATAGTTTGCCCATAAAAATTTGAAAATGTGAGCTAAATATCAAATAAATTATTATATATTAATAGCATATAAACTAAATGTATGTAATTTGTAACTCACTTTGTCGTTCGAGCTCAAAACAAATTAAAAAAATACAAATTAATATCTTCAAAAAATTAGTTATGAAGTAAGCAAACTCAAGAGATTATAAATTTCATTAAAGAGCTATTTTTAATATTAATACAGGTAGAATTATTATTTACACTCAAAACGGATTCTAAAATATATATATACAATGAGTTTTAAAGAGCCACCATTTTTTGAAATTTAAGCAGTATTGTTTTTGAAATTATTATATTACAGTTAAGACATCATAGATAACATATAGAAATGAACGACTGTTTAAATGATTTATCATTTATAAATAGTATATGTTGAATAATAATATATATGTATTCTTTAAGTTCCAATATTTTATTATCCGATTTATTTAATATCTTACCTGATATTCGTTTATTATTAATATTAATGTGCCTATCTAATCTTCAATCATTCTACGAAAGCGCAAGGTTTTTATAATTCTTTTTGTTGTCGTGACTTTTTCCTTCCTTTTTTGTCATATTATCTGTTATATATGAATAATCTTTTTCCTCTCTTTCGTTTTAATCAGTTCTTAAGTTAATATCAACATAATATATTATGTAAAAAATACAAATATTGAAAGATGTAATTAATTTCATAAAATGGGGGACACGCCAATCTGTGATGAATGAGGCAAAAAACGTATTTCTCACGATATATTTCTTATTAGTTTGCAGTATCATTGTTTGGAAACCTAGCAAGTGGCTAGATAAGCATTAATTCGACCTATACTGCCTTTAATTGACATTTAATTTTTTGCGATCTTTCCAAACAAAATGTTCATTTGATGGCATATTTTCACTTGGTACCATACTACCTGTTTTCATGCTCATAACTAACTTTTTTTCAATTGTAGGTTATTTGGGTGTACTACAATTTGATTTTATCTACATCTGTTATATTACATTACTAGAGAATAAAGACCATTAAAAGCTTGAAGTGCTTTGTAAAATGTTTTGTTTAGTAATTTCGACAGTTTTACAGTTTTATTTATATCACAAATTGTAATTTCATTATTATATTACAGCCGTGTTAGGTTGCCTCGTTTTTCTGTTGACCGACTTACGGTGTCTCTTCAATTCAGGGCATCCATGCGTGTTCCATATGATCGTCAGCTCGAGGAGTTGTTCTGGCGTCCTCCTCCAATATATTCTTCGTATTAAGTCAGGCATGTCAAGATTTGGCCGATTGTTGGCAGCCTTTATTCAGGTGCTCATTAAAACTCTCCAGCCAATTATTATATAACTGTTCTTTCTTTTAGCCTAGTTGTGTTTACAGTAGGTAGGAATAAATAGGAATAAAAAAAATATTTAAGAATAATTATTAACAAAATATTCAATGCGAATTTTTATTTAAGAATACGTAGATATACGAATTAATAAAATACGAATACATTATATACGAATCATTAACTTTTAGGAATATTCGTATGTAACCCGTTAATAAACACTATAGAGCAATTATTAATGTAGACTTGACTTATAATCGGCACATTTATCTGGTATTGTAAACTATTTAAGGTGTTATAATTATTTTGTACACTCTAGCTATACATAATCAAGAAACTATATAGTAAAACATCATAATATGGAACATTCATATGAGATTTTAAACAACAAAACAATGGAATTTAATCATTTATTAAATATAGGTTATTGTAGTGTAAAATTAATAATATAATAATTTAATAAATTCAAATTTATACAATTTACGATTAAAATGTTTATTTTTAGCCCTCTAGGGAAGTATTACACATCAACTAAATTGAAATAAAACGAACATTTCACAATACCATTAAACCTGCAGCTTCACTCAGGCCTCAGGGATTGTGTACTAATTAGTTCCCTCATTCATAACCATACCTTCGGGTGTTTAGGGAGGAGTTTGTTTTAAAAGGTGGGCGTTTTAGGCGGGATGGAAATTTTTAATATACATTATGTTATTGCGATTTCGTAATATATTAAAACAATATGAAGACTATTGTCGTTTCCCACAGGGGAATGATTGGGGAATTAAATAAATATGCTACATTTTAAAGAGCCCCCAAATAAATATGAACAAAACTATTTTAAATCAAAAGAGATGAACAAAACACGTATAAAAATTCTGTAAAATATTAAAATTTTTATGTGGAGCGTTATGAGGAAGAGGTATAGAGGTGGAGGTTGGGATTGATTGTTACGCCCGAAGGTCTTTCTTTATAAATGAGCAAAAGAATTAGAACACGATCACTAACGTAACTGCTCACTGAACAAAATATTAGCCTACGTATAACATTTTATGTATTACTCCAAAATGCTCTCTGAATTGCGTATATATATATATATATTCTTCTCCTTGAATTGTATACCTTATATTCAAGAAGATTTATTTTTTAATTATTTTTTCAAATTGACATAAAATTTTGTAAAAAATATACGATTCAAAATCGCTAGTAATTAGGTACATGTAATGCGCTGTCGTTAATCGATTTTTATCCGGTTTAAATCCCAAATGAAGTTTATAGCAGGAATGTAAAATGGCCTATATTTTCTGACATTGTATTTATTTAATATCAACATATAAACGCTAAAAAACGCTAATCATTTTATTGCGCCGTTACTAACAATTGTCAAATATGATATATAGGCTAATTAACTCCTGTTAATACAGTGTAATAAATATTATGCAAAGGTTTCGTGACTATAAGAGTTTTATTGTGTTATCAATATGATTTACAAAATTAATTAATTTCCTTTACTCTATAAGCGGAGAAAAGACACCATCCCTACATTTAAACGAAACGTGCTAGATTTGACAATAAAGAAATTTGATGTAATATATTTTCACTCTCAATTCCTATAATGGTTGTAATATAAGGAATATTTTCTGAGAGGTGTATTTTCCATTAAACAAAACTATAATAGTCGACTCAATAATTAAACCGCATATTCAGTCGCCCCTCTTCCCATGTAAGTCAGGAATTGAACTAAAAATAGCGCCATTTCTGCCATTTTCAAATATATAAACTCCACCTAAAATTAAGAAGTATTTCAACAGACAGTCGGAAAAAACTACTACAATGGGAGGGAGGCCGAAGGGTATTTCTAAAATCAGCTAATTTAATTGTGTGTGAATATTAAATGATTTACAAAAAGGACAGCAGTACTTCAGAATTACTTATGAATAGTAACACGCTCAAGGACGCTCTAAAAGATATTCATCTCTTTTTTTATGACGTGTAACTAAACCAAAATGTTGAAACTTTTTTATGAAATTGAATAAAATAAATAGAAATATACGTTTCTGGTGACATTATTGTGCAATACATGCATATATATGTTATTCAATAGTTTTATAATTTGAAAATGTTGAGGAAATATTTACTTCATTTTGATTGTCCAGCAGAATTAAAAATAATTTTTATTAAAATTTAATAATGTACCAAACTTTTGACTGCATTTTAGGAAACAAATAATTAATGTGAACAAGAAACTAGAACAGCCTCCTCACCAATCGACCTATTTCAAGCAGTCAATATTAATACTTTTAAAGTCACTGATGAGTTTCATAGTATATGAGTGAAACGAGCCTGGTATTTAAGTATGAGGTAATTGGCCAAATGAAATCTGAATCAAATTAATAATTTTATGTAAACTCAGTTATAACTATTTTATTTGTTCAGTAATAATCAAATATTTAGAATTTGTAGAATATGTTGATACTGTTTATAAAGGATATAGACACCAATAATAATTTAAATAACTCCGTTATTTATGTTTGCTCATGTTTACACATTATTACTTAAATAATACAAATTACTTATTTTGTCCATGTCTTGGGCTTAATATACATTTATCTTTTCTATATAGTCTATTCTATATATTATTTAACACATTTAATGCTGAAAGAGATAATAGAAATATTTTACCAAAAAAGTCCATAGAAAATAAAAATATACGTATAAGAGGTTGGTTAGTGGAGGTTTCTTGGTGGAGGTTGCTTGGTGGAGGTTGCTTGGTGAAGGTTGCTTGATACAGGTGGCTTGGTGGAGGTTGTTTGGTGGAGATTGCTTTGTGGAGATTGCTTGGTGGAGGTTGCTTGGTAGAGGTTGCTTGGTGGAGGTTGTGTGGTGGAGGTTGCTTGGTGGAGGTTGTGTGGTGGAGATTGTTTGGTGGAGATTGTTTGGTGGAGGTTACTTGGTGGAGGTTGCTTGGTGAAGGTTACTTGGTGGAAGTTGCTTAGTGGAGGTTGCTTGGTGGAGGTTGCTTGGTGGAGGTTGCTTGGTGGAGGTTGCTTGGTGGAGGTTGCTTTGGGAAGGTTGCTTGGTAGAGGTTGCTTAGTAGCCGATTGACTAGAGAAATATATAATAAAAATGACAACAAATTTTGAAATATGGCTTGCTTGTTTAGATTTTTACATTACTTATTTGAGTTGGCCGATTAGTCAAGAGTGCTTTTATGGGGCTTATACTACAATATACACTAGTAAGTCTTCAGAAAAGTGTTTGTTTCCATTATTTAGTGTGAAACAATGATTGTTTGCGCAATCGTCTTATTTTATAGGAAGCATTTTAGCACTCGTATGTTTAGTAAAAACTATTTCGTATGAAAGTTATTGACCAGAAGATATGTGCACACAAGCGCAACATCTAACAAAGGTATAATATTGCATTTTGTCAGTGTTTCAGTATTTGTCAGTATTTCAAACTATATTTATGTAATATTTGATCTAATCAATCCAAACTTGGGAAAAGATTGATATGTTAATGTGATAAATTTGTTCACAATATTTAACAATACTTATTATTAAATTTTCTAATACGAAATAAAACATCTTTAACATATATATATATATATATTTACTTGTATATACTAATTGTATTAACACAATCTCTATTTGACATAAAGTTTGAAATTATTAACAAAGGACTTTGTGAACCAACAACTATAAACACTCGGCCGCGGAATTCATCCTCATAAAAATTATTCAGCATTATTTTAAATCCACACTGATACACACCACTATATATATATATATATGATACATAACCGACCGAATTGTGGAAGATCACTGATAGATTGGCAATCAGACTAACAAACGTCAGAATAATTTGGTAGATGGCATGTTGATGTGGACTTTGTGTATATATAGCAACTGCTGAGTCTATATAACGGCAAAAAACCAATCGCCACAAAGTTCCTGCTATCTGAGGGAATGTTTGTCATGTGTAAATAGGATATATGACAATATATAAATAGGATTACTGAAGATATTTCCTCCCATATCGATTAACCAAAAACGGATTTTTTTGTATATAACTTCTTTTTAAAAAAGACCCGCTTATAAATTTCTACTTCTAAAGTACAATCAAAGGAATAAATAAAAAATGAATCTATGCTAATCTAAAAATAAAAAAATTCTAGTCAACAACAAGAGATGTAATAAAATAAAATAACTATTTTCAAAAATTTGTTTAGTTAAGTAATAATTTCTTCCATTTTTAAAAATCAGATTGCAAAAAAACTTATACATTGCAGAATTGAAGTGGAATTGAATACATTTATACTCCTGTAAGTAAAAAAAGTGTCACTGTTATTTTGTTATGTTATTACAGAGCATCTATACTTATAGTTACTATATACCCATAGAGTTAGTAAAACATATGAGTGTAGTTTTACATAGATCTTACCTCTGGATTTACACCTCAGGAAGCATGTTGAAACCAGTGCAGAGTCCAGACTATGAGCACAATAATTATCTACAACTCCAGTTTTTGTTAACCAACAATATATTTACAACATGTTTTGTGTCAATAATTCAAACACAGATATTTTTTTTAAAAGTAATGAAAACAAAATTTATTTGGTTCTTAGGAAAAGTGGATTTTGTGAATTTTCAGAAATGAGAAAATTTGAAGGGTCGGTCACGTGACAAAGGCAGTCACGTGACAAATATATTTTATATCAAAATTTAAAAAAAATTAATACTAATTTTAGTCATTTAAAAAATTACTCACTGACTCCAAATTTCAGCTTAGTAGAATTTATTCAGCTTAAGTTTAGTAATACAATATGTGCTCTACAAAGAAAGGAGGGGAGTATGGGATTGTACACCATGGCTAGTAAAATTATTAATAATAATTAATGTTAATTAATTGATTAATTTTTAAATAACTTTTTTAAACAAAATTTTCATTTTTAAATTTAAAAATACTTTTTTTTCCCCTGGAAAATGCGTCTGACTGAATCTGACTGAGTCTGACTGCGTCGTAGTTGTTTTGCTGTCCGTGTAACTTTATATTAAGCGATATGCTTTTGAATGATTGTTCGATACAAATTATATTTTTTAATAATAATAATAAAATATTGATCTCTATTTGTTCTAAATTCTGCATATTCGATAATAAAAATCAATAAATTGAACACCCCTCAACATAACTTGGTATCGTTACCGATATCAAATACCGATTTGAACAGTTATCATGTGTAAAGTTAGCCTAATTCATGTTGAAGTAGCACGAGAAGTCAAATAGCTTTTTAAATTACGTTATTTAAGTATAGGGTTTAACAGGACAATTTGCAATAATGCTGAATAATGCATAATGTGCAAAGACAAGATTGTACAAGATTCGAAGAGATGCAAAAAGATGTCGATAATTTTAGACTATACAAATCACTTCTGCAAAATAATGCCATTCATCATTTTTTCTATAACAGTTATTTATGCCTTACATTGGTAGCACATATCCGACCGCGCCCCAAAAAACCCGTTACAAAGCTCAGACGACATTTCCTTGTATATTTATATATTGTATATACCTGAACCGTATGAGTTGCGGAACAAAACTATACGTCGCACCTTAAAGACCGCATAACATTTTTAACTATTAACAAAATTGCAGGAATATTGAATATTTCTTTCAGTGTGAAACTTAGAGATTATTCAGATTAAAAATCGATAGATCATCGGTGTTTAATAGGGTTTACAGAGCTTTTAAAGTTTTAAATATTTTACAATTATCTACACATTGTTTCATAAAATGCCGACAATAAGGGCCTGTTTTTGGTTTTCATTGACGTCTGATATTGTCGAATGTAGAACAATGGATTCTGGGCAAAAACACAACAGAATATCATTATCAAAAATATATTGTTTTTATAATATTGTTTGTATTAATACTGTATGGTATACATTTATGAATATTATACATCTGTTACGTCATTTTTATGATTATTATGAATCTGTGACGTCATATTTATGATCATTGCGTGTCGGTGACGTCATCAATTATTGACCTATTCCTGAAAACTATCTCTCTGGTATTATATCCACTTATACTTCTCTGCCATATATGAAAATATATAAAAATATATTGCGGGTATACTATTTATTTATATATTACACTTTATTTTCATTCTTATCTGTTTTAAGATTAATTCCATTTATTTATTTATTTATTTATTATTATTTATTATGTATTTTTTATTGTTTATTGTTAATTATTAATTATTAATTATTTAATATTTATAGTTCATTGTTAATTTTTTTAAAATTTAGTTTTTATTGTTAATTATTAATTATACATTTTTTATTTTTTATTTTTACTATTTATTATTTATTGTTTATGGTTTTTTGTTAGTTATCTTTTTATTTTTTATTTTTTATATATTATTTAATATTTATTGTATATTTTTGTTTTATTTCTTGTATTGTTATTTATTTATTATTTATTTTTTATTATTTTTTATTTTTTATTATTTTTTATTCTAATTTTTATTCTAATTATAGCAACACATCGTTTTTCAACATAAAGTAGTTAAAAAATACAAATTTGCAATATTTTTTATCTAAATTTAAACAAAATATTTCAAAACCAAGTTTTTATTGCCCGATGTTATCATTTGATATCAATAAAATAGTGTACCATTTTTGTATATTTTTGCGCACAAGTGGCCGATAGGAGGTTGCTTGGTGGCCGATTAACTAGAAAAATATTCAACAAAATAAAACACGATTTTATAAAATTAGCTTGTTTCTTATATTACCTTTGTGAGTGGGCCGATTAGTAAAAAGATGAATTTTATGTGACCTCCAACACTACAACGTTTGCGGAACACTGGCTAAAAGAATAACAAACATATTGAAAAACTGTTAAATTATTGTTTTTAGACAAACGATAACGTCATAGAGACTATATTACGTAACCAATCTTTAACCTTGGAAATTCCACTGTTACCAATTACCAATCTTTAACCTTGGTAGTTCTACTGTTAACAATTAGATGACCAATCTTTAACCTTGGAAGTTCTATTATTAACAATTAGATGACAAATTTAATATCAGTTAAATAAATTTCAGATTGAATTTGACGATCGAATTTAATTACATAGTTATCTACTGACAAATAACTGCAGTAATAAATATATTATAAATAAATAGGTTTATAAATATCAAAATTATTAATCAGCACGCAATTATTTAAGTTGTCAAAAAATCAATCTGAAATCAATTTTCAGTTATTTGCATATTTAAAAAATGTGACCTACTCATTAAAATTTGGAATATTTTAATTGTATTCTGTAATTGCATTTAGATTAAATACAGGTTTAATATTTATATTATACTACAATTCTATTTTTAATGTACAATTTGACTTCTCGAATTAGTAAAAAGCTTTAGATAATTTAGGATATTTTTAGTAATACATATTGTAGTTATAATAATGTTTCAGTTACTGTTATCTAATAAGTTAAAAGCACTCAAGTTTTTTTGGTGAAGCGCTTAAGTTCTTTGGAGAAGCAGTCAAGATTTTTAGAGAAGCGCTCAAGTTCTTTGGAGAAGCGCTCAAATTCCTTGGAGAAGCGCTCAAATTCCTTGGAGAAGGTAAATTATTTATTTAAATTAGAATTTTATTACAACATTCGTACTTTATTACTTTTTTACAAAAAAAATTACTTTATAATTAGAATAATTTTTAATATAATTAAAATCTATGATTAATGATTAACAAAACTTTAATCATAGAGATTAATACACAATATATTAAGGTACGAAATTTGATTATATCATTGATTGATACAATATATATTTTGTAGAATAACATATCGCCTATATTTCCCTTTAGAAAATATAACCTATAGGCTAAACAATCTGTGGTAAATAATATTTTATGATTATCAATGTTTTATCCAAGTTGCACTCTACATAAAACTAATATAAGTATGATTAATATTAATATTATTATTATATTATTGATTATATATTATTATATTTAATAAGAAGAATACACTTTGTTGAAAACTTCGCTCATGTTGAAAACAATTTTTTTGTTAAAATGTCTAACAAAAGTTTGCAATATATTACATTTAGGCCTACTAATGAACTTTTAAAATATTTTTTATCTATAATTTTATTTTTATCCTTTAATATATTGTAAGGTACACTATATTTTATAATTTTTGTTTCATTTAATATTTAATATTAAAAAAATTAAATTTAGCATTATATCAGTTTTTAAAAGGATTCTTTAATAATAATTACTGACTTTTGATAATATTTATTAAATTGTTTTTATTACATTTCACAGAAACTATTTTCTCTTTTATACATTCAATACATTTATTATTTGTTGAGCTTTCGAGCTGTCAAAGACCTGTATTTATATATATATATATATATTTATATTAATGTATTGAATTTTATTATAATAAACACTTCGTCATAACTCCCTAATTTTTGTTTAAAATAGTAAAAAATAAAATGCCTTTGCTTTATAATCATTGGTTGATTGTCTCAGCGAATCAGAACCTTTCATTAACTACAGTTTACTGTATAAACATTGAAATTAAAATAAACTGTTATAGTTTACGGTAAATTATCTTCTGAAATATATTCACAATTTGACAATTTATCAACTCCACTCAGGTAACTTCTTTATAATTTGTCTATCCTATCCTTTTTGTTGTGTGTGTCTAATTAAATTGCGTTACTTGAATTTGAATTAGAATTGAATTTGAATTACTTGATACTTGAAATTGCGTTACGCAAATTTGATCCAAAGTATAAATTAGTGAATTCATTTTGTAAGCGTTACCCAATATTGCAGTTTTGAAAC
This sequence comes from Coelogynopora nodosa, assembly GCA_034780555.1. Lineage (NCBI taxonomy): Eukaryota > Metazoa > Platyhelminthes > Proseriata > Coelogynoporidae > Coelogynopora > Coelogynopora nodosa. The sequence goes on from JAUZND010002410.1 coordinate 29,446, forward strand.
CAATAACTTTAAATACAAAAAACTATCCAACTAAAAAATTATTTAAAAAAAATAAAAATTGGGCTTGTTTCAAAATATTTGAATAAACTGGAACATTGAAAATTGATTTAAGACGTTTATTTTTATTCAATAATTGTTGGACTATACGTTAAGGATGTATTGTACTTCAATTTAAAAGACACACTGTTATAATTAGATATAGGACTCACTCTTTAGGCATTATATGGTATCGAGTAATAATAGTGCATAGGAAAAATATATTACATTAATTAAATGTATAAATTTGAGTGATGTTGCTTATGTTTTTTCTGAGGAGTGAGTGGAATTGAAAAAACAGGTGGAAAGGATTATTGTTTACCAAGTGTTTTTCTATAAAGTTGAATCTCTTGTATTCCACGGCTTGAAAGCTAGGTAAATAAATAGTCTTCGCTTTAAATGTGTTTTTGTTCTATAACACAGGAGTACGTTATATGGTGTATCCGTAAGACACGGCTGCCCTATCTTTTAATCACTTGAAACAGAGATCAACTTTGTTGTCTAACATGCTTACATTTGCACTTTAATTTGTGAAGGAAGCGTTGGAGTCTAGGTAAGGTACAATTAAATGTAGGATAAACTAAGACATCATATTCATATTCATAGCAAAATCAGTAAAACTTAGTTTTGAAAAACTGAATAAAGGATTATTATTGAAATTAATATATTGCAAAATGTTTTAGTGTAAAAAATAAAATTATTATTTTCAGGATTTGTGATGCGATAAATTTAGGATAAAAAAATTAATCGTGAATTATAATGTATATTTTGAATTTTGAATTTTTTGTTATTATACAATATGTATTTATAATTTAATCCAATGAAATGTGAAATTTTCTCAATTAACTAATTTGGAAAATGTTGACTGAAAACATTATAAATATCATCATAATTGAATTTTGAAATTTTTTATAAATTATATATATTGTATAATAAAATATTATAATAAATGTAACAAATACTTCAAAAATGAATATAATAAATTAAACAAAATACATTAATAAATGTGATACAAACCTTCTAAACCTCTACTATTTACACTCGACATATATTTCGCAGGGAGGAGAGGCATAAGAGCGTTTCTCTAAACTTATTTGTTTTTAATATTCCTCCACAACAAGTTATATCAGCGTTCAAACCAAATTCGTAACCCAAATAAACTTTTCAAAGTGTTATTGATTTTTTTTAATTGTATACTATTTTTACAGTAGGAAATATAACAATATGGAAATTTGTTGATATATATTTGTTGAATATATATTTTGAATGCTATATATTATGTTTATAATGCCTTCACTCATTATTTGCAATTTCTGAACAATATATTGCTGTTTATGGAATTTTTAAAAAGGTAAAATTTAAAAAAATATTATTGAAAAAAATATTATTTGAATAACGAAAATATATATTTTAGAAACAAAAATAATTAATTATTTTTTTTAATTTTAACTAAATGAAATACATTTTAAAATTTATAAAAAATTTTCAATTGATGTCAAAAATATTATCATTATAATACTTTCGACGTTTTAAAATTAAATTTTTAGTATTATTTTAGTTTACATACTGCTTGCTACTACATATAAAATAATATAAAATAGAAAAACTTACAAAATTTATTTTAGATATTTCATTTTTATATTGCAATATCTAGTACTATTTGACATATTCTTAAAATTAATTTTTTTTTCGTTGGACCTTTACACATATTATAATATATATATATATATGTAAACTGCCGTGTACATTAATTAAATCTAAGATGTATATATAATTTAAAAATTCAGAACGATATAGAAATATAAGACCGAAACATATGAGTATGAACCAATTATTCCTACTGAAAGTTTAAACATATTCTATTAGAAATATACTGTACGTAAATGTATAACACATAAAAAAGTGCCACAAAAATATCTTGCCAACGAAATTGGTTCATACTGTTTCCCGCAGCTGAGGTATGAAAAATCTATGGAGTTGGTAAAATATTCTTTGACACATTTAACCTCCGTATAACGGGTATTATACAATACGCGAATTCAAAATTGTATATTGGATTCAAAATAGAATTTAGGGGAAAATAATATCAGTTTATTTATAATTAATAATACGAGGGTATTAGATCATAACCGTTACAACTGTCCTGTCAAACCATCATGCCGACAGAAGTTTCGAAGGAGGAGATCTTTTGGAAGAAGGATATACTTTTCGATTTTATGTCGGCGCAGTGAGATATATAAGCTCCTTTGACGGGGCTGAATTCTGCGATAGATTGATTTCAAATAGTATATATATTTAGAGTTCCTGTTAGTGAGTATCTCAATAGTATATGGTATATTGTATATATTTAGTTGACATTTTATGCACGATGTCATAATATCAGTTAGTTGTATAGCATGTTATTAATGTTAGTTTTTAACACATTCGGATGAGCACAAATCTGTTTATTGACCATTTATAAGGTATTTTGAATTTTATCTAAATAATAATTAAAAGTGGTTACATGGTTTTTTTAATTCTTACCACTGAACATTTTTAAATGACTTAAGTAATGTAAAAATCTCAAATAACTTTTTTAATATTGTTCAATTATTATTGTGTTATTGGTTCATCTTATATTTTACACTATTGGGTAATATTCATTTTATGGTTAAAAATACACCTGTTTGGAAACGGTTAATAAAGTGTCCTTCGTGAGAATTTAGAGTATTATCTACCAATAAGAACATTTTTAGGGGTAATATCTGCGGGGTATTTCAAAAGTCACTAATTATTGAAAAAATCACTAATCAATAACAAATTAGATAATTGAAAATACTCAATCGATATTTTGTATTCTATTTATTTCCTAGCATTTTCCTCTTTGCGTGTCATTGTTCACTTTATCTATTTGTAGAAGAGAAAAATTATAAATTTATTGAATTAGCTTTATATTCTTATGCGTTTTTATGGTGCGTGACAATGAGATGACTTTTCTGCTTCTTCTTCTTCCGTTAAAGTCCCAAATCGCATAGCGCATTGACGGGGCTATTTGTTTGTGTTCATGAGCTTGTTCAAGGCGGATTCACTCAGGTTATTCCATGTTTGAACTGATGATTGAAAAAATGAATGCTTTGATGTGTCGGACCTTGCGTGTGGAGCAGAGAGACGCTGGTTGTGTCCGCGGGTCCTGCTGTTTAAGTTTGTATAACCTTCCGGGAGATGGACGTCCAATTCACCTTTGACAATTTTTGCCAATGTGGAGGTTTTCAAATCGGATCTTCTTTTCGCGAGGGGTTTCCATTGAAGAGCTTCCAGCGTGTTTGTTATGAAGTCAGGATCGTAAGTAGTGTAGTTTCCAATGACACATCTTGCTGCAGCTTTTTGGACGTGTTCAATTGCATTGATGTCACGGGCTATCCCATATTTGGCAAGCATATTCCAGAGTGGGGCGTACCTAGGTGTGATAGCAAGCTTCTTTGATTTTTGCATTGCAACTACGGACATTGCGACAGAGGAAGCTGAGATTCTTTCTAGCCTTTGCTGTGATTGTGTTTACATGGGTGGTTCAATTAAGCTTCTTTTGGATGTGTACACCAAGGTATTTTGCGTGTGTAACGTTAGTAAGCCGTTGGTTATGGATTGTATATGACGTTGGGATAATAATTATTTTCTTTGTGATCGTTATAGTTTCACATTTGTTTGGATTAAATTCCATTAGCCATTTTTTCTCCCAAGATTGCAATCTGTCGAGATCTTTTTGCAGTTCAATTGCATCAGAGCTATTTGTTATGGTTTTATATAGTATTGTATCATCCGCAAAAAGGCAGCAAGATGACTTAATGTCATTGGTGATGTCATTTATGTACACTAAAAAGAGAAGGGGCCCCAGTACGGTACCTTGTGGTACTCCGAACGTGACAGGGACTGTTGAGGAGGTAGCTCCATCAAGAACAACCGCCTGAGAACGGCCCACCAGAAAACTCTGTATCCATGTAAGGGTGCTCCCACGCACTCCGTAGAAATTCAGTTTAGAAAGTAGGCGGAGGTGGGCAACCTTATCGAACGCCTTGCTGAAGTCTGGTAGTATGAAATCAACTTGACGTCTATCGTCAATCGCATTTGCTAAGTCGTTTGCTGTTATTATTAGTTGAGAGACTGTTGATCGTTTTTTGCGGAAACTATATGATTTGCGTCACTCAGTATGTTATGTTTCTCGAGATGATTTTTATGTTTTTTTAAAATATTTTAATGATTTTTGTGACCTTTTATGTTATAACTTACTAAATGAACATTCTACTTACCTTTTCATATAGCCCTTATATAGCCCTTATATAGCTCTTATATAGCCCTTCTATAGCCCTTATATAGCCCTTATATAGCCCTTATATAGCCCTTATATAGCCCTTA